>JASDQU010013166.1:30920-49419 GCA_032191745.1 Picea mariana
GTTGGCTTCGTTAGATAAATTTTGAGTTCTAAAATGGAAGTTACGAATTTTCAAAGGAAAAGACATAACACTGCATCCAACAAGTACATACTACTCTGCATCCAACAAGTACATACTACTCTGCATATTTTTCATAAATCTACATTGAGATAAAATAAAAATACATGAAAAAAGTGTGTATAGGCTCTGCATATTTTTGATATACCTACGATAAGATAAACTGGAAATACATGAAAACAATGTGTTTCCAATTTGTCTCACATGGGTCTATCAAAAGTATGCACAACTTTTTTTCATGTATTTTCAGTTTAGTTCAAATATGTAGGATTTGAACTTTGGATGTGGTGCCTAGAGATGAAATTTGAGTAAACCTATAAGGAGATAAGTTGAAAATACGATTAAAAAAAATAATTTGTTCTTTCCCTTCAAAACTATTTATTCTTATAATTAATATTATTATCTTGATTTTTTTAATTGATATTAATAATACCTTTTTTCTAATTTTATTTATTTATTTTTTTAATATAAAAATTAAAATTATGATAAAAAGTTTATTGTGTTAAATTTCTTTAATTTTGACTAAAATTAACTAATTATAACTCTAAAAATTATAAATACTAAATACCTAATTTACTATTAAATTTGTGAATGAATTTATAACTCCATATAACTACATGATTGTCGTAAATAATGGATCGAAATAATTTAAAAGATTCATTGTGACTATTAGATATTTAATTTTATGATTCAAGTTTAATTTCATAATTTTCATGATGCATTCGAAATTTGTAAGTTAGATTTTTATTTTATTTATACAAATTAAATACAAGTCAAACAAGTGTTGCATGGCAGCGTAGTCCCTGCCGGGTTGAATTGGGAATAAATGCAAAGGTATGGAGGCCTGAAGTAACCGTGAGCCATTGATCTTGAAAGAGAGCGGGAACCGTTTATCCCCATAGCATACCCGAAATTTGTCGATTCAACAGTTCGAGAGATTTGGCATGAGGTAAGTTGATATATTCTTTGATTGGGAATTCCTTCGCCGGTTTTATTGAATTTCCGTCAGCATATGCGACATGAAGTGCCATACTACTCAACATTTAATGTAAGAGGTTCTTAATAATAGGGGTTTCTCTACAATATAGTAGTTTCAGCTTCCAATTCTGATCTGAAAGTGTCGAAATGGAAGGGTTGACGAGGTGGGTTTTAATGGCTTTAATGACTGTCTAGTTATTTTGAGTTGGCATGGCGTGGACTGGTCAATTCAATGGCATAGTCTTGTGCGGTGTGTGCGTTTTTATAGTGCTTCTAAGATGTAAATTTAAGTGAAATTTATGATAATATAATACAGAGGCAGTATCTCGTTAGCTGAGTCGTAAATTTAATTTAATTTAAGGTATGAATTACACTCGTTTGCAGTAGTAGAAAAAATGAAGACGTGCCCTTGACAAATGATTAAGAATGCAACAATTTACACAGATCAGAGGACTTGTTTTTACTCATAACAAGAACAGAGGAAAAAACCATAACTGAATGGACTTCTGATGTATTAAGATCATAGTAGATGTATTACTAAATTGTAATTATTCAATCTTGAAGAAGTATAGAAGGAAGCTAATATGAAGAGGAAATGGAAACACAGGGAAAACACATAACTCAAATTAAAGGAGACTTAGAATCTCTGTCTTCTCTTGTATTAATATTCGATAAGTTCTCTGTTTTACATTCAGCCAGAAGAAGCCTGGAAACGATGTAAGATCTATGTATTTATACAAAAAATGTCTTAACTAGAAGTAGTTAGACTTTCCACAATATCTGCTCTAAATATAGAATACAATCCAAATTGAAAAACATAACCCAAATTTTGCTGAGTTATGGCTTGATGTGCTGGGGCTTCATAAGCTCCTTTATTTGCTCCTGGATGTGCTTGCTTTCGTCTGTTCATTGAATCGGGTACACATTTCCATCAATGTTATGACAAATCTCGAAGGTTCAATGTTCTCGTTCAATTCAAAGGCAAATACCTTCTTGTGTACTAGTGGTAGCTTCTCCTGGATCTTCATTATTGCCTGGGTTGTAATTTGGTGTTGCAAAATAGGTTTTACCAACAAATCGTTGATCTTGAGCAAATCAATCCGGTTCATCTGTTGGCTGATAGATTGTATACTTTCCTTATTCTTTCTGGAGCTTTGTTTAATCTTTTCTATGTCGATTTGCTCGAGTGTCTCAGAGATATCATTACCTTTGAATTCAACCAATTTTGTCTCTACAATAGACAAGGTATTCAAACAAGCCTCCTTTGCCTCCCTAGCAAGATTCTTGTTTTCTTCTAGGTCCATCTCCCAAAATTTCAAGGCCATTTCACCTTTCACCTGTTCATATTGTGAAAAAGGGGCGAGACCAGGAATATTGGCTTTCTGCCTGCATACAATGAATTCCTGAAATTTGGATATGGCCATACATGCATCATTTTCTTTCTCATAAATTACTTTTCAGAGAATTATTTATTTCCTTATAGAATTTCTGAATAGTATCCATTTTTTGATATAGATCCTCCTGGAAAACTTCCAGCTTTTCATTAATTTTAGATGCTTGTTTTTGTAATGCAATATTATCTATCTTTTTTAGTGAAGCTATTTTGGTCTGCAACTGTTGTATTGAACTGTCTCGCTGAGTAATCATAGAATTACTAATCTGTAAATTCTGGACACTCATCTCTAGTTTTTCCTGTAGCTGCTTCATCTACTGTTGATAAGCCAACCTGATTTGCTCTATGTCATAATTCATTCTGCTCTTGATAACCTGTTCTTTTCTTTGCATTTCATTCTGTAGCTGTTCAACCAAGAGAGAATTTTCTTGCAATTTCTTTGTAATATTTCCCATTGACCATTGGTTGGCAGTGGCAAAGGCTCCTAGTGAATCCATAACTCTTTGGCAAATTCAAGGTAATTTTTTTCATGTCCATCATATACTATTATGTGTCTCTTGGTGGTCACTCCTTTCTTCTGGTGAGATTATTTTCTGATGATAGCTTTTCTTTTCTTATTGAAAAATAAACTTGATGGGGGAATCTCTTCAGGCAAGATGGGCGTGAGTTCGTCTACATGGATGACTTCAAAACTGAAAAGCTCTAAACTGGTTGACAAAGGAGTTAGTGAGGGAATAGGGGAAATACGTGCAATAGACTTTTCTGGACTAGTAACACTGGGAGTAACAGTGGTAGTAAACTGGTGATGAATGGGGAGAAGCATGACCATGTTTCATGAAGGATTCAAGGAAAGATAATAACTGTTGATCATTTAGGCCTGGCATTGATGCTTTTATATGTTTAAATAATGCATCTGTATTGTTCAATACTTCTTCAGTTTTGTCTTCAGTGAAGCTACTTGACTGGGGTTCTGTGGATCTAGTTTCATGTGAAGATGGAATGGGCTTTGAATCTCCTTGCAAAATCTTAGGCAAGATGTTCCTTCTGTGCTTTTGAAAGATGAGGAAACCAACGTGTTGGTCTGGAGGAAGAGTCTGAAATCTGTTTTCGACTTCTTCATAGGATCTAGCTCCTCGAAAAACATTGTCATAAGGGGATTCTTCATGTATATATCTTTTCATGTTGATCTGGGCCAAACAATTCTCTACCATCCTATGAGGATCATGTATTTTGAATTCAATGTCAACTAATTTGACATCTTCCAAGGCTGCAACCTCGACTTTTGAATGACCAAAATCTAACAATGTAAACATGCCAACCTGAAAAGTTGGCCATACCTTTTTTCTGAGCCACTTTCAAGTCTTTGGCTATTCCTCCTGCCACTGTTTGGTATGCCACTTCTCTGTAGACCAGCCTATTAGGAAAGAATTTTGGAAGGGCATGGGGAGAAATGAAGCAACCGAACACTCTGATGTAAGATAAGTTCTGTTCAATGTACCAATCTGCAATTGTGCCTAAGTTCCCCATAATGTTCTTTGAAGTCTTGGGTGGAGGGTGACCATAGATAGCTACATGAATTGGTACCACTACATTGTGACAGATCCCATAAAAGAAATCTTTAGCATTTTCTTCCCATAGTTTGGACTGGTAGAAATGTATAGGCTCGGAACTAGCCGGGGTCTAGCTCCAGTTCATTAGGGGAAATGGATTCATGAAGCAAATGGCATCCGTGATGTAGGCAAACATGTAAAAAGGAGAATGTTTCCATATTGATTTCAACGATTTGTACTCGACAACATCCTTATCTAGGTTATCCAAGAGAATTTTTGCCCAGTTGAAAGTATAGCCTTCGACCGCTTCATTGATTATAGACACCCATTCAACTGTGAAATGTGTAGGGTTTTTCCTTCCAAATAACCGACAGAGCATCATGGCAATGTATAAAATGTGAGCATCTAAAGATGTTGTGGAATATATACCATAAGCATCGGATTTAAACTTGGTTGGATTTCCCCACCAGGTCTTGATTATGTCATGACCAGTTCTGCCATATTGAGTGCATTCTCTCCTTTCAAAATCTAGAATAAATGCTGCATTATACGTGTATTTGGGTGTGGAAGATAATTTATACATTACTTGTATGTCCTCTGGACAAAAGGAGCCAACGAAGGTGTTCTGGTAACTGATAATGCTTCTGGTTTGAATGTCAACGTGCTCCAGAGCCCAACTTATCATGTCATTGTAGGGTATTATCTTTGGTCGAGCAACAATGTGCAGTTGAGATTGAGCTACCAACCTGAGCTTGGCTAAGAATGAATCGTCTTCTTCTTCCACTGAGTTGTCCAGACATAGAAGAATCTCATGTTCCAAGACATCGTAGACTTGTTTCCAAGACTTGATGGTGTCTGTAATTCGCAAAGTGGTGTCCGAGAGAATATCTGTGTTTGGGTTGGAATCATCTGTTGATGCATCTTGCTTCTTCCCTAGTTTGCGTGGTGCCATAATTCTAAGAGAAATGAAATTAACCTTACTGTGATAAGAGAAGTCTGTAAGCTCTCAATTACTGAATGAAAAACTCTAATTGCAAATGGTAGAATGACTTGAGATTCAAAATGTGTTTATTCATAAAGTCTATCAATCTTCGTATTGATCTACTAACAAGGTGATGATTAAAAATCTATGGAATTTATTAATTGGCGATTGTGATATTTACCAAAATATTTAACTTTAGTCAGTTATAAATGTCATTAATACTTTGGCGGTTCGACGTTCGCAGGTTTTGAATGTAAGATGACAAAAATCTTCGGAAGGCGGAATTGCGGGAGCAACTAATCACTAACTAATCACTTTTATGTTTTAATTAATCATGCTTTAAAAATCCTTTAGCCTTAAGTACTTAGGAACTTTGGTATTCAGGGTTTTTGAATGAAGGATGATAGAAATCCTACAAAGGCGGAATTCCCAGAGTAAACATTCGAACCTTTATAGGTATTTCGGGGCTTCGGAACCCCAGAGCTCAGGGAGTTCATTTGCTTAAATGTGCAGCTTGTACTTCGACACTTTAGAATTTGGGATTTTTGGATGTAGCACAATAGAAATATCCCGAAGGCCGAATTTGTAGAGCGATTAGTTAATAGTTAATGATGATTAATTAAAATTGTTAAATGTTTTATTATCTTTTTGAAACATTTTTATTTGTTATGATATCAAATGCTTCGACACTTTGATAGTTCAACGGTCCTAAAAGCATTCTTTGTTTTATTTTCCGAAGGGAAATATCCTAGAGTGACGTGGCAGTGATGATGTCATTTTTAGTGATGTGTCAAGAAAGATGGGTGACACATTTCACCTGAAAATGTGTGAATAAGCTGACACGAATGTTTAAAACAAGTGCGAGGTGCCAACCCAAGAAAAAATTTAATGACACGTGTCCTATAAATCATTTGTAGGCCCTTATAAATATTATCACGAGGAACTGTCTTTGGGACTTCGGAGCTTCGTAGATTCAGGGGTTTTGTTGTTTAGATGCCTTGAAATTCCCAAAGCGTGAAGTCCCGAAGTGACCGTTGAAGGTTTTATTTTAAAATTCGGGCAGGTTTATAATCTGAAGAACACGAGAGCCGTTTGATCAAATTTAATGAAACTCATCAACGAATGATATCGTAAGCGCCTTACTAATACATAAAGATCATGGATTTATTTAATTGAAAAGCAATTCCTTAAGTTTTTTTGGTGAAATTTTATTTTTAAGAGGTAAAAACAAAAGATTTTAAAATTTAAAAGTTTAAAATTCTAAAGTGTTCTAACAACTTCAATTATCTTACAAGATGAAGAAGATATTGTAAGATTGGGCACTCAGGGTGTCATCCTTAGACATATCAATCAACTGTTCATTTAGGTTACAAATAATCATTTTTACAAGATGAGGTCCAGATATGGAAATGGTGATGGGAGATGCTTTGGAAGACCCAAAGTCCAGCATAAAACTAACACCTATATGTGGCTTCAGATCAACGACACTTGCGCATTTAGAGCTTCAAAATCACATAGGTTTTAAGAACAAGTGACAACTTGCGAAGCCCCAAATAGTCAAAGTGTCATAGATCCGAATGCCCAAGGTGCCATGTCCCTTCGGGCCTGTACCACTCTGGGAGTTTTCAATCCAGAATAGGCCGAAATCTTCGAACGCCGAAGAGTTGGAGTCAAGAAAACCCAAGATACTTAATGATAAGATACATTAATCTTGGATTAATTAGAAATACACATGGTTAATGACTCCGGGCCCGTACCAGTCTGGGAGTTATACAAACTCTGCATACAAAAACTCCTGAAGGGAGAAGTGCCAGAGGCACATGGTAGTCGTCCATGAAGGACACATGGAACCCATCAATAAATACACTTGACATCATGTGACACGAGGCCTCCACATCACTCCCAGCCCGTACTACTACGGGAGTTATACAAGCTTCGCATTCAGAAACCTCTGAAGCCCTAAGTACCGGAGAGACGTGGAATCAATCCGTCACTGACATGTGGCATCAAACTTTCGTAAACATGTGGCGTCCATCAATCAGGACACGTGGCTCTCATCTAGATCATGACACGTGGCACTCATTTCAAGCATATTTTAGGTTCTTCATCTGTACTGTTTCAAGTGACACGTGGAACATATTCTTTATTTGACACGTCAGCCTTTTGACCCCAAATAGCCGAAGAGACGCAGATCCGAATGCCCGAAGTACCATGTCACTTCGAGCCTGTACCACTCTGAGAGTTTTCAATCCAGAACAGGCCGAAATCGTTGAACGCCGAAGAGCCGGAGTCAATAAATCCCAAGATAATTAATGATAAGATGCATTAATCTTGGGTTAATTAGAAATAAACATCGTTAATGACTGCGGGCCTGTACTACTTCAGGAGTTATACAAACTCTGCATACAGAAACCCCCGAAGGGCGAATTGCCAGAGGCACGTGGTACTCAACTACGAAGGACACATGGCATCCATTAGTAAAGGCATGTGACATCATGTGAGACGAGGCCGCCACATCACTTAGGGCCAGCACTACTTTGGGAGATATACAACCTCCACATTCAAAAATCTCTGAAGTCATAAGTACCAGAGAGATGTGGCATCAATCCATCACCGACACATGGCATCAAATTTTCGCAAACACATGGCGTCCATCAGTCAGGACACGTGGCTCTCATCTAGATCATGACACATCACTCCATGAGTTTTTCCATCAAGAACAAACACAGTTCTCCCGAAGCTCGAAGCCACGAAGTGTCGGAGTCCCGAACTCCTGAATTAGTTAATGATAATATTATATTAATCTTGGGTTAACAAGTAAATAGCCTTGGTTAATGAGTTCAGATCTAGACCATGACACGTGGCATTCATTTCAATCATATTTTGGATTTCGACATCTATACTATTTCAAGTGACATGTGGCACATATTATTTCGGTGACATGTCAACCTTTGATGTCAGGTTGTTACATCACTCCGAGAGTTTTTCCATCCAGAACAAACACAGTTCTCTCGAAGCTCGGAACCCCAAAGAGACAGAGTCCCGAACTCCCGAATTAGTTAATGATAATATTATATTAATCTCGGGCTAACAAGTAAATAACCTTGGTTAATGAGTTCAGAAGTTCTGTCTTCCGGAGGATATGTATCCTATGCACTCTGTAGCTCCTGAAGTCCCAAACTCTGAAGTGAGGAGAGGCTGCGACGTCACTGTGGGAGAAAGTCACTTTGGGAGATATTCATGCTCTGTGTTCAAAAGCTGTCGAGCTCTAATAAATTTGTGCCATCGCTAAATATGGCTAGGGGAGTTCTAAAATTGGCAGGCTACTAAAAATTTAGCAGGGACGCTAAAGTCCCAGGGTCGCCTAGATCGCACATTGCAAATTGATAGACGACTGACATTCATTTCAGAAATAAAAGGCGCTCGAGCGTTAATCTCATAGAGAAATTATGGCATTGAAACCATTTACTTTTTGAAAGTATTCTCATTCTAATTATACTGTGTGTTTTGCATAATCCATCTTGCTTTTATTTTCTTAATAACATTCCGTAATTTTTTCCTATTATAAGTAGTGCAATAGATAGCTACTAAAAAAAGCACAAATATTCCCATCACTTGTAAATTGATATATTGTTGGAGTCTGACTTGCCATCTTGGAAATTTCCCTTCCTACGTTGTAGGTTTGATCTCTTTAATCTATTTATGGAATTCATTTTTAATGATCTTTGAAAACTTCCAAGTGACTTTCATCCCAAGTAAGTAATGCCCATTTCATTCTATTAGATAGAACGCCTGGCTTGTCTGTTTGTATATGTGTTAGGATAAATAAAGTTATATGTGGTTCCAAAAAAACCCATATAATTTTCTCTGAAAATGTGTTTAGTGTCAAATATTCTTTGATCTTCTTGTGTGACCTCTGTGTTTGCTAGTTTTTTCTATATATCAACACACACCTAATATGATTGTTTATTTTCATGAGTTTTCAACTCATTGAAGTTAATTTAAACTGTGTTAGAACAAGGTGTCAAGACAGAGGAAGATGCCCTTTTCCTGAAAATTTTGTCCGTGAGTAGTAAGCCTACTTTGCAGAGGTTGATCTGCATTTGCGCTCCAGGAAGAGGAATTGTCAGATAACAGTTCAATATAGTACAACTTGAAATATTTGTAACATGTATATCCAGTTGATTGTTTTTGGCAACGATAAATTTTTTTGAAGGTTTTTATTTCTGCGGATATTCTTGTAGATGTATTTACAAGTGTCATTGATCTTTGACATTGGTAGTTAATTGTGGGTTAGAATTTTCACTTGTTGCCAAACCATCATTTTCTAGTCCAATATTTTATCTACATACTCGTTTTGTATTGTGTTTGCATCATTAAAAAGGGTGTGAGAAAATGCAAATACAAACTATAACTTGATTTTTGGCTGTAACTATGTATAGTTGATTTACATGCCTTACTGATGTTTGGCCTTTGTAGATAATAGTGGGTTAGCATAATTTTGTGTTCTTACTGTGATAATGCCTTAAAAAAACTAAAATAAGCAACAGTTTTTTCCAATTCAATACTTACACAAAAACAAATTCTGACCCCATAATATTCACCTTTGTCAATTCGATAATAGGGATGTCAATTTGGTAGATCGAACTATCAGTCACTTCAGGCGACTGGGGGTGCGCCTTGGGTACCTGTGAAAACAACTAATGATTTGATGAAGATTTGTTTTTATTGCAACCTGTGAGAGTAATTGTGTTTTCTATACATTTTTTAATGCGTTGAAATATTATTTTAAGTATTAAACTTCTTGCAACAGATTATTCATTGAATGGTTTGTTGTTTCCCTTCGTTTTTACCTCTATTATGTCACTTGTCTGTCATTAGTGCAACAATATCCAAGGATAACCCTCATCCATATCATCTTGCCAATATCACCATGCTCTTGTCTTGGTGAACCAACCCTCTAACTGACCAACAAATTGAAAAGAACGAGCATTCCAAACTTGTGGTGGCCTAGCTATTCCCTTTGGCAGTCAGGTGCAGAATTTAGGACCAACATTAAATATGAAGTCCTTTAGACAACTCTACATGCACTTCAATCAAAGAAAAGAGAAAGTGAGTCATACTTATAGTTTCCAGGATGTGTTTGCATAAGAGAAGCATTGAAAAGCTACCGAGAAATCAATGGAGGGTTGTTGAAATAAACTTATTGTATTGTCAACTTGAGCGTAAGTATAACAATGAAGAACTTGAATTTTAATTTTGTGTGGTTGATAGCATATTCCCATTTGACTTCAGCTATCATATATATATATATATATATATTTTCAAAATATTTCCAAAGAAGAATTTTGGTAATTTCATTAATCAAGTAAAATTGGTTAAATGAACTACATATTACATTTTCTCCACAGAGCCTACATTAAAAGGCAAGGCAGGTTTTATATATTCTCTAAGATCATAGAAAAACAGCTAAGATCCTGAATCTATTATCCAGTCATAATCCAAAAACCAGGCCCATGAAAACCTTGAACTACAATACCAAAGCACATGATCAAAAGTCTGGCAAACACAACACAAGAAAAAATCAACAAAGATTGGGCACTGTATCCCATCTATAACCGAATTCCCAAATGGGCACCAAGAAATTCACCGATTACTATATTACTATGAACCAAGATCACTATGAACATTTGCTTATGATATTACTATGAACCAAGATCACGTTGACCTGACAATGTTGTAACATTACTAGTTCTGGAAAAGACTGTCATTGTTTAACTTAATGGAGTTTGAACAATGCCAAATTTACAATATTATTGAAAATGATCGATGGTTCTGTTCAGAGGAGCAAGCCATTTTGACGCCTCAATGGATGGACCTAATTTATTCAAAATTGGGTACTTTGTATGAGGTCTTTCCTCATGCTTCTCATTCTCGGACTCAACAATCTTATGCGCCTCCAGTTCACTTTGTCATGGTACTTCAAATTTTTTTTCATATCTTGATTGGGTAACATGGATAGAGACAGATCAGATTGTTTCGTTTCTTGTCAACGCATGGTATGATTTTTTTTTTGGTTCAGCCGATATGCAGTATGTCATTGCCCTCATTTATGGTAAATTTGCTATGGACGCGGAAGTCGCGTAGTGTGTAGACAATGTTTGCCTTTTTCTGTAGGTATATTTCATATGACAATTCTGTCAACCCAGGAAGCACATCTTGTAATACAGGTTGTCTAATTGTACAATGTACAATTGTGTTTCTGAGGGTTCATATGACAACGTTGAGGTAATGTCTATATATGTAAGGGCATTTTGTACCACATCATAGACAATCAATTGTGCCATCATTTATGAACGCAGAGGCAGAAGTAGGAGAATTGCATTTGGCACATATAGGCTTGAAGGGGGTCGAGTAGGCATTTGCTGCAACCAAAACACCCTCAACCTGTGCACGTGAGCACAATAGTTAATATATTGAAAAATATAATATATATGTGTACAACAAAAAAACTGCACAAATTTTTTTAAAGAAATATTTTTGTGCAAATTGTGGGTTGAAGTGTATATGTATATGCACAACAGTTGTGGATCTAGTTAGTTTCTTGAGATCCTGTTTGTTCACAATTCTGTTAAAAATGTTGCTTGGGTTGTGCGAAATATCCTTTCTTTAACATCTCTTTTCTTCGTTATATTTTTGAACAACATAATTGGAAATTGCCCTTTATGCAATTGTTGTTCCATTGAGGAAAATAAATTTGCATAGGTGTCGAACAATTGTAGTTGCACCATGTAACAGTTAATAGTTGTGTAATATGTTTGAGATATATGAGCATGTGAAAGAAAAGGAAAAAAATGGGTATGGAAAAAAATACCATTGCCTTGTCATTGTCTAAGTTTCCATCTTTTATATGGAGAATGTGTTGCGAGGCAACTTTTCTTGCAAATGTGACAGCTGCACCAATGGCTCCAATTGGGTAAATGTCATTGTTCTTTGCAAATTGGATGATTGTTGTGTCCAGTACAAAATGATATTCTGAGAAAACCGTGGGAACTTTTTCCACAACACTTTTTTCATTGAGCGATATAATCTGATCACAATCACCACGATCATATGCTGTTTTCGGTAATATATTGAAATTTGTAATGGATATCCCATTAACTGGCAAGATCTTTTCTGCATGTTTCTGGACAAGTTGTGTAGGGATAGTCAGTGTAACTATCATCATGGCTTCGTTGTCTGTCATGTCTGCACGCATAATGCATCTACTTTTGTTTTCCTTGTCTAAGTAGCTGCTACACATAACCATTATGTCTCTGATGAACAATTGTCTTGTTCGATGGCTGTTCAAGCCTTCTATTGATAGTATATTGGGTGGTATAAGTTTAGACCTGGTGACATTTTTTGAACAAGAAAAGTAATGTGAATGGAAATTTGTATCTTTTTTTTTTTTTTTTGCATCAATGTACAAGTAGATGCACAATTTGGATAAAGTATGCAAGTTAGAGTTTTGTACCCATACCTCTTAGTCTCTGGACCTTGCACTATGTTGAGCATTTCACTTGTACTTGTTGATACTTCTTGTGAACTAAAAAGCATGTGTTTTAGATGACATCAACATATTTACCATGGCATAGATGAATACATAACTAAGGATATTTGTTTCCTAAACATAGCAAGAGCATAATTTATGAATATTTACCTTTGGCCTTGTCATTGTATTGATGTTTGCGATGATTGACTACTCATGCCCATGTCACTTGTCCAACTTTTTCTGATGCAAACATGTGTACAATGAACGTGATGACAACTAAATATGCATATGCATTGTATATTGTTCATAATTGATATGGATGTACATTAAGGACATGCACTGTGTTTGATTTACTATCACCGTTGGTATACCTTTTGGAAGATTGTACTTCAGCTTCCTCTACTGTGGCACATAAGACTTCATCCTCTTGTTCAATTAGTTTGTTTTTTTCCAATGTAGTAATGCAGAGAATACAATGGACATGAAGGTAAGTTGCTATGTAGGAACACATGTAAAAATATTAAATACAATTTTATTTATTTCAATGTAGCAACACAAAAAACAATTGACATGAAGATAAGTTAATGTGTAGGAATATATGTAGTATCTACATATAAAAAAATGAGGTGCAAAGCAGTAGAATAAATATACATACAATAAATTAATTACAAAACAATGGAGTATGGAATAAGGGTAGAAGCATGCACCTTCGTATGTCTTCTTCTACATTTCTAGTTAAGAGTCCTTCTATTTATTTTGTTTGTTTCAATGCGGGAACGTACAAAATACAATGAAGATGAATGTAAGTTGGTATGTAAGGAAAAACAAGCAATATGTACATATAGTAAATGAGAATCAAAGGGATATAGTAACATATAGAGTTAGAAGCATGCACCTTTTTTTTTCTTGATCCATGTTCGTGGTTATATAGAATCCTTTCTGTCCAAAATCTATTACAAAGCAGAAAATATTAAGAAGTTGGATGATCCTAGCTGAATAATTTGGTTTTGTGCAACAAAGTATCCATATATGCTTTGAGACATGGAAATATGATTTTGTAATATGCTTGATGTATATTTCATAATTCAAGTATGATACAAATTGTATCGTGATCATACCAGTATGTGTCTAAGATAAAGAGGGCATATTGTGAAATGGGCACATTTGACTATACAGAGTCAATAAGTGCATTTTGTACATGGTTTATCTTATCCAAAAGAAAGCAGAGACTGTAATTGCACATGTAGTTTTCCAATTCTTTTGTTCTAGCACTATTTTGTAGCATGTCAACATTGAAGTCCCTTAGAATGATAATGGTTTTGTTCAGATGTAAATGCTGTAATGCATTTGAAACAACATTCAATATGTTGGACACTTCTGCATGCAGGGTAGCATAGAGATTCAATATTGCAATTTACGATTCTGGAATATTACTCTTGCTAGCACCATCTCAACATTTTTTACTTCGAAATGCATATGCTCCAAAATTGTTATATGTTTTTTCATTAATATCATCACTCCATGTGTAATGTAACATGATATGCAATTGTGATTTGGAAATTGCTTGTTTTTCATGCATAATGTCATGCATGTTTCTTGCAAGCACATAATATCAGATTGCATTGTGTCATAGTCATTGAGTATATAATTCATATGTGCATGTAGGTTGCGCGTGTTAAGCAAGAGAATTGATACAGATGAGTTTGTTTGTATGGATTGGTAATCATATTGTATATGCCATTTTGCACTAGTCCGAAGGCGTTGCATCTCAGTATCGACTTTATGTTTGAATTTGAAGTTATCTTTTGTAAGAACGCTTAGCAAATACAAGGAGTATATGCTTCTGACACGAGACAAAGCTGTGTATACAAGTCCATGTATTTGTATTCCAGCAAGGTTGAATCCAACACTATCAAGTGTTATCCCTTGTGATATGTGGATTGTACGTGCACATGCAAGTTTAATTGGAAACTGTTTTCGAATATTCAGTTGACATGTCTTTCCCGATGTTGATATTGGTTTTGATATTCATAATATAGGTGTCCAATTGCGCAAAGTGTTTGAATTATATAGGTAAGATAACTTGTTTGATTTTCGGTGGCCAATATGCGGGTCATGGAACTTAATCTAGAGGACATCAACTTTTTCTATTTTGGTATAATCTTTGAGTATTCCATCTACACCATTCACCATGCCATCCTGTGAATCATAGTTGTAGGCATATATTTCAACTAAAATTTCTAATTTTAGGACAAGTTGCAAAGGCAAAGTGGTTGTATGTTGATGACATGGTACATTGCCATGGTTGTCGTCTTCAAGGTCAATTGAATTGATGATGATATCATTGCCAGGCATGAGCGATAGCATGTACTTGTTATGCATTGAAACATCCTTATTCTTGTAGAATAGGTAAGGGAAGGTTGGGTCTGTTGGTGTAGGTCGCATGCAACTTGAATTGAAATATGTTGATTCATCATATGTTTGGCTGTTTGTCCTCATTCTATTCAAAATTGCAATAAATGTTTCATTTTTTCTAGCGTATTGTAGTATGTAATTCAAATCATTTTATGTTGTCTTTCCAAAAGTCACGCGTCATTGTTTTCATATTGACCGTAGGTTGTTCAAATATCAAAGAATCTTGTATCAGTTGCGACTGGTAAAGATCCCCACAAAATATCATATCAATGTCCCCAATGTATTTGGTGTGCACATGTTTTATGTTTCTCAGTCGATTGTCAATGGAATATAAGAAGTGACTTCCAATAAAGGATGCCTCATCTATGAAGACAAGTCATAGTTCGTCATAAAGATTAGACAAGGTATCTAACATTTCCTTATTGAGTGGAAGAAAATGTGACTTGTTAAAAGGCATTAACAATGCAGAGTGGACTGTTGTTCCACTTGCATTATATGCAACTTTTCATGTATATGCAACTATTAGTCCCTTTGGTTTCATAGGTTCACTCGAACTATTTGAATCATGAATTCATATAAGCATTTTCAATAGTGCTTTTGCTGTGAATGTCTTGCCTGTTCCTGCCCCGCCTGTAAGGAACAAGTGCATAAGAGTGTGCATGTTTAAGCATTTTTTCATTGCAATGTCCTTAGGATTGGTTGTTGTTCTCGATTCAATAGTCGTCTAACTCTGTAGTATTCTTCATTTTCGATAAAGAAAGGATGTTTTGTGACTTTAAACCCAATATTGATACATTTTTCAATGGAGACTGCTCGAGGACAAGGAAATTTTTCTTGCAAGTCATAGGACTCACAAAGAGTTCTAGTTGTTTTATGCTTTGTTAATGTCTCATCAACATTGTCAGGGTTTTCTAGTTCATGAAGTGCACTTTCTAAATCACCCCATGTTGGGTTGACATTGTATGTAAATATAGCCTCATTGGTTTGTATTGTATTCTCATAAGCAATATATGCAACTTCCCATGTAGGGAGGTTATGTTTTAATGTGTTTTCATTTTGATCAAATGGAACGTTAACAATAGTTTCTCTCTACAAAAGTTTTCATAGTCGATGTGTTTGTTGTATTTGACAAAGCGTATTACATTTGTTTTTTTTCTTTTTGATATGGGTGTACCACTTTTTTTGTAATGCAATACAAATTCTGCAAGGAAGATATGTTTAATAGGAGGTAGACGCTGGAGGTAGTAATCAATAATAGAGCGACATATCATGTCCTCTGAATTATCAAGCTCTTGTTTTAGCAAAGATGGTGGTTTAAGCACGAATGTGCATGTGTCAAGTGGAGATGTGTTTATGAAGACACATTTCCTTGAACTACAGTTCATAGGAAATGAGAGTGCGATGTGTACTGCTTGTTGAGTAGACATTTGTTGAATATTAAGTAATGTATTTCCAAGTGTACGCATCATTTGCATAACATCAATTTGACTTTTTTCATGTTCACTGCGTATTCGTCTGAATTCACTTGTCATAGATTTGTAAACCTTTGTCATGTGTGAGATACAATATGATGCCACAACATATGCGTCGAGGAAATATTACGCATCTGTATTTGGATTCCACATAATTGGCATGTCCTTGGAGAAACTATTGTTCCAAATATGTGAAAGTTTTTGTTTAAGGAAAATTGTTGGTTGTTTAAGTGTAGATTGTATCACTTGGATGTACTCATCTTTTGTTAGATTTAGTTATGCCAATAAGTCTTCGAAACTCATTAAGTCATTGAAGTCTCATTGTTCTATAAATGTGAACAAAGATTTTGATTTCTCAATGAGAACATTTTCCTCTAAACTAATTGGTTCTATGATTCTTGTTGTTCTCATTGGCGACACAGGGAAGTTGTATCTACAATGTGAATTCTTTCGTTTTTACAACTTCTTGGATGGTAATGTCTATGAAATTTGGCAAGTTCTGGATCCAAATGGTCCGTGTTGCATGTTATGTATTTTTCCAGAAACAACTCGATTTGTGAGTTGTTGTCATTTCCATAGACCGATGCACCCTTTATCCATAACAATGAGTGGTCATGTTCACTCCCTCTATTTTGGAACTCAGTCACAAAATAGTAGACCGATATTTTTCCGAAGAACTTTTCATCATGACATATCAATTGCCTCAAAGAATTTACTCTATGTATATAGTAACAAGTACATGTCACTAGGTCTTTTCTTATGAGGTAGTCATTGTCATCTTTTTCCAATGTCTCAGGTTTTTTTTTCCTTTTCATGTTCCTATATAATGAAGACACCGTACTCACCAATGGACCCCAGTGACGCTCTACACTTGTAAATGTGATGAAAAATGTTGGAGGTCCCAATTTTCAGATCATTGCAAATATATTTTTCTTGTTTTGTTGCAAGTAGTAAGGAGAGATGCAAATGTTGTTGAAATCTATGTATCCAATATCGGATTTTAGGATTTTTTATAGGTTTTCTTTGTACTTGACATCTTTGGCCAATAAATTTCTTCTTCGTAGCTATCCTTTTCTTATTTTCACCCACATGCAAGAGAATGCTTTCTCAATTATTATGCGCATTGTTTTGAAAAATAAATTTGTTATGTGACAGGAGAAGTCACCACTTGAATGTAGCAGTTCCCATCGAACTATTTTTTGGTAGTTGAATCGTTCTGTGATGTCACTGGCACACAGATATCCATAGAACAGTGTTGGGAAGTTCATTTCCTCAACAAATTTGTCCTTGAATATTCCAAGTGGACGTTTCCCTTCAGCATGTGCGATTTCAACAATCTTATTTTGCAAGTCATGAATGCGTTGTGAGTCAGTGAATCCATGTATCAATGTTTCAACAGGTCTTTCATTCTCTGATTCATCGCTTGTATCAAATTCACTAGTAGTTTCAAAAGTTTGTGCAAAGTTGTCATTTCCTTGTTCAAGAACATGGTTCTAGTTCTCATTTATACAAATGTTTTATGCTTTGTACATGGTCCTGAAACACAATTCTTTTAAGTCTTTCATGACAATGTGCACATGCACTCTACCTATCTGGTATGCATTCTTGTAATGAAAAAATCTTTTGAGAGATACAACAATCGTCATTGTTTCACTCATGAATTGTGGCAATGCTTTTTGGACAACATCTAGTTGGACATGCACATTAATAATTGATCTTGTTAAGCCCATTTGGGGTCGTTTATAGCCCTAGGGTCTGATTTGTGCAAATGAAATTCGTAGAGACACAAGTCTCTCTTCAAGTTCTGTAATTGTACTTACATATGGTAGTGGTGTGTTACATCTTATTTTGTTAGGTGTTGCAAATTGTGGCAGTTTTCCATTTTCAAGTGATCGTTTGCATGGAAGAAAAATTTTGCTAGTGGAAAATGTTCTATCATTTAGTATCAAGATGATGTATTCTTGATCTGGGTGGATATAGGTGGCCAACCACCTTTTCCAATTGGCTCAAAACAATTTTCTGGCAATTTTGGTAATTTACTATTTTTAGCAAGTTTTAACTTTTGGGGCCATTTTGGGGCAATAAAAAATGGAAAACTGCCACAATTTGCAACACCAT
>JASDQU010013166.1:52281-69731 GCA_032191745.1 Picea mariana
GCCCACATGACTTTTGGCGCTTCATCTCCCAGGGTTAGGTTTTTGGATGTCTAGGGTTTTTGGCATTCCTGCTTATTGTAAAAAGACCTTCAGAGCCTCATTGTAATTATCTTTTTGCGAATGCGAGTAGCCATCACATCTCTTCTCATAGATAAGATGCCACCATTCTAGCGAGTCTTTCACT
Organism: Picea mariana; assembly: GCA_032191745.1. Lineage (NCBI taxonomy): Eukaryota > Viridiplantae > Streptophyta > Pinopsida > Pinales > Pinaceae > Picea > Picea mariana. The sequence goes on from JASDQU010013166.1 coordinate 52,466, forward strand.
CTGTATTTTTATAGTCTCTATACATTTCTTTCATTAATAGAAATCATGTATTACTGTATATCCGTGTTTATGGTTGCATCTCTGATACATTTCTGTTATATTATTGAATATCTGCAATATCTCTGTGCATTTCTTTATTATATTTCCGCTCTCATTTCGTGTCGAAAATAATCCGGATCAATTCTTTTTGCAAGTAAAGGGTGAAAGACTTAATGTTCTTTGTGAAATTCAATTCTTCGCAAATCGCACATACAATGGAAGGAGTGTATTCAATATGTTTCATATAGGTCTGCTTTGCTTCTCTCTTTCCTAGATGGGGATGCATAGCAAGTGTTTGTTGGTTTTCAATGATAACATTTCATAGTGTTGGCTCTAATTTACGATATGTGATTTTTACCCCTCGATCAGTATCATGACCATTGTGGGATATGTAGCTGCACCTGTTTCTCTCACGTATCTGTTTTTTCAGCTTAAATTATGGTTTCCACTCGAAAATAGTTTCACTTGTTGACAAGCCATGTTGAAGGTGGAATCGACATTTGTTACGAGCATTGCCTCCTCACCATGTTGATGATGCAAATGGTGATGATCTTTGTCATTGGACATGTGATGATTGTGTTCAATAGGAAGTGTGTAAATGTGCTCGTTTTGTGCACACACAACTTTTTTTAGGTTGTGATATGTGAGTTTGTGTTTATTGGTCAAGCTCCCTTTCACCTCATGATGATTGGTCGTACAATTCAGAGGTCTAGAAGGAAGTGCACCAATGTATTTATTTATTTCACGTATGACCTTTTTGAATTTGTGATAATTCAGTCTCGCTTTTTGTTTAAGCTTTCTATGACCTGATGACAATTGGGATGAGTTTCATCGTGATTAGACAATATGTGACGCTTATGTAGATTCTATACGGTTTGATTATCCTGGATAGTGGATCTTGAACTGTAAGTACTTCTTATCAAAGGTTGATAATGGATGTGTGGTGTATCTATTTTCAACGATATGATGTCAATTGTTTGATCGTAGTTTGAATCAATACAATAGAAATGGATAGTACTGTTTGAAAGGGTTGACCAGACCTGGATATTTACTCTGAATATGATAGATATCCATTGTAAACAAAATGTCCCACCCTCTATATTTCCTTTCTCATATGGCATTGCCATGTTTACACGGTATTGTTTCCAAATTCCAACCGTCGGCATACTTTCTATGAGATATGGTAGAAGGTGTTGATGCAAGCAGTTAAATGCCTGTTGACTGCCACCTATAATTGCATTGCAAAAGGATTGCACAGTGTAAAGGCGTAGTGAGTGAACATCAAACTCTATTGCTATCAAATAAAAAATTGCATTGAACAAACTATCTCCACAAGTAGATGTATTAGTTGTTGCTGTGTGTAATCCATGAGAGTGTATATGATGCATATTTCATTTTCAATGCGATTGAAGGTCTTTGCAGGTGAGGGACAAGTAAATATCATATCCTCCAAGATTGCATATGGATAATTTTTTATAGAGTAGTGGTTCATAATGACCACTTAAAGGATTGGCATCATGGAACAAGATGCAATATGGATATTTAGATGCAATTTTGTTGAATAGTTGTTATCTTCTTTTTCTTGTTAATGACCAAATTCCAATTGATATATTCAGCCACTTGGCTAGCCACTGTATACAAAATGTATCTCCCCAAAGTCCTCTCTCATGTGGAGACAGAGTTGCAGATGCATATAATTGCATATTTGAAAGATACGTACTGACATCATGTATTCCACGCAATTGGAAAAGAAAATTAGTTGCCAATTCGTATTGATACAAATCTAATGCCTCAATGTTGCCATTTTCTAAACAAGCCAAGAAATGATCTATCAATCCATTGCGCAGCTTGATCGAGGAATACCGAAAGTGCAATAGAAATTGAAATGCATTGAAGAGACAATCTCCCGTAGTATACGAGAATGCATCTAATTTGAAAATAACATTGTTATGCAATACCTGGTCGATGTTGTCATGTACAATGGAGTCTGCACCTATTTGATATCACTCGACATCTATTACTTGCTCCATATTTTAAGTTGTGATTTTAAAGATGTTTCTTAGCTATGTTTAGATAATATGCAAATAGCAAAAAATATAACTATAAGTTTGAGAGTGCATACCAATTCTGCCATGTATCCTTCAACCTTTTTCATTTCAAATTCAGTGCTCCATGGTTTCTATAGCAAATGCCAATGAAACAAAGCTACAATTAGTGCTCAACCATATAGAAGAGATAATGCAAATAAAACAATGGTATAAACTTGCTCAATACAAACACTGAGTATTTAATACATAATTTTATAACTTATTTTAGTTGTGCACCTTATAAGCGTTACATTAGTCATTGTATATAGATTTACAATTGTATTCATCATTTAATTTCATCCTCACTCTTCACAAATCAACACTAAACAGATCTGAAACGACTTGTTGATGTCTCTAACTCAGAACACTCACATAGATGGTCTGTGGGATAAACAAAAGGGGAAGAATTAGGCGTTCATGGGCCTCTACCACAAGAATGGAACCAACACATCGCACAACTTAGGTTTCAATTATATTACAAGATGAAGAAGATATTCTAAGATTGGGCACTGAGGCACTCACCCTGAGATAAATCAATGAACTGTCCATTTAGGTTACAAAGAATCATTTCTACAAGACGAGGTCCAGATGTGGAAATGGTGATGGAAGATGCTTTGGAAGACCCAAAGTCCAACATAAAACTAACAACTATATGTGGTTTTCCTTAGAGAATAAAATCTTTCCTTGTCATAATATGCAAATAAGGGGATGGAAAGGTTCTTGTAGATGCTTGTTCCGCAATGAAAACTCTGAATTCATCTCATAAATCCTTGTGCACTGCCATTTTCCAAAGAGCTATGTTATGATGTCCAGGGCATGAAAGTGGGCATATGTGATTGGAAAGGGGACAACCTATAAAATGCACTAAACGTATGGTTTCAGAAACAAAAAGATGAGGAGAACATCCCATTTCCTTTTTTGTATGTCAGTATGGCTGTGACAGAGGTGGGTTCTGTATCGATCATTGACATACCTGCACCTTGTTTGAGGCCACTGGAGATAACTAAATGTGTAGACAACTTCTTCTCAAGATATACCATGGTTTTAATTTTGGAACCCTTTTAGGATATTAATGTTCGTGCACCTTTTATTTCCGAAATGAATCTGAGATGTTAATCAATTTTTCAAACCGCAATCTGAGTGACCCTACTACTTTAACACCCTTGCTAAATTTTTATCATTCTGCGAAATTTTGGAATTCTTCTAGCCATACTTAGACATGTCGCCAATTCCGGACTTCGGGAGTTTTTGAATGTGAAGCGTGAAAGTCTCCCAAAGTGACTTTCTCCCAGAGTCATTAACTTGTGCCTACTATTAATTAACCCAAGATTACTTTAACCATCCTTATCAAGGACTTTGGGAATTCGTCTATTCGACACTTCTGGAGTTTTTGAATGCAGAATTTGTACAACTCCCATAGCAGTACGGGCCCTGAGTAGTACAAACAAGTGCAATAAATGCAGACTGGCTACCATGCATGTGGGATTCTGAAAGAAAACTATCTAGACTAATTTAATCAAACATAAACAATAACCAAAGCTCGCCAGTGCTAAGTGTCCACCATGCTGCAAACCCTGACATGTGGTTAACCATGTCTCATCCACGCAAATAATAACTATCTGTGGAAGAAATAAGGTCCTCAAATATGCCTGGGTCTACAAGCCATTTTTCACCTTCCTAAGCTCTTCGTTACCTTACGCACTGCCATTTGTCTTTACACCTTTGTCACTGGGCTCTGATATGGAATCATTTTTCTGCATTTTAGATCTACAGTTTATCCCTTTGGTAAACAAAGGCAGTGATCAGAATGGCTTGTAATGGCTTCACAAGAGGGTGATTTAGTACCATCCCTCAGTGGACAGAGCGAATTGCAATGTCTGCACAAGAGGGTAAACCAACACCATCCCAATGCTGAGTATGTGAAGATGCAAGGTATGATCCATGCAATAAAAATTCTTGTTAGTTGTTTTAAGAGGTTTTGAATAGTATTGTACTATGGACCCTTAGCCTAATCCTATAGGATCCCTTGATTTTCCTGAACCTATTGATAATCCCCCTAATCCTATGATTACACATCTTGTTTCTCACAAGTCTACTAATCCCCATCCCATAATCTAGAAAGAAAACAATGTTCAAACTCTAGTGCCCACTAAGAATTTAACTTGCCAACAAAGGAGAAACAAGAATTAATGTTTGGACTCAGGTCATTTTGTATTTTATCTTCATCCTCTACCCATGATTTTCATTTCAGGTCCTGCAATTTTTTTTTTATAACTTACTGAAATATGTCATTGATAAAGATGGATAAGGACCGACAACATTGTCGAATTTTCTTGCAGCTTGCTTAACTTTGTACCATACTTAGCCCTTCTATACCTAGCTGCAGTTTTCTTCTACAAGAACATTTTTCAAAGGCAACAAGCTTTATTGTTCAACACTTTTCGGGGACAGTAATACATTCCCGTTTCTTTGATTTCAGTAGTCACATTTAAGGATGTTTTGTAAGAGCATTTTCACTCGGTTATTATTTCTAGATTTTTTTATATTTATTTTGATTTTCAACACCACCTAGTACTAAAAATTCCTACTTGCAAATTGTAAATAGTAAGTAGTAAACAACCAATAGGAATGAAACTATGGTATTGAAACATACTCGTGAATGGTGAACGACAAAATTAGAGGTCCAATTGCGGGTGTAGGATCTCAACCTTACAAAGTGCAGCAACAGGTCTAATTGCGGGTATAGGACCTCAACCTTGCAAAGTTGAAACAAACAAGGGTGTAAGATTTCAACCCTGCAAAGTGCAAGAATAGGTCGAATTGCGGGTGTAGGACTTCAACCTTGCAAATTTGAATCAAACAAGAGAAAGCAACAAACAACAAACCAGTGGGCAAGCACCAACAGGTCCAATGAGAATTGGAGGACCTCAACTTTGCAAAGTTGAAGCAAACAACAATAAGCAACATTCAACGAACCAACGAACCAACAAGCAAGCAACAAATAGTGAACCAGGGAAGAATATATGTATCCTCAATGATGACTATATTGCATTCCAAATACAAAAGAAACATGAAACATATGATGTAGAAGCAACTCCATCATTGTAGTCGACTATGTGAGTGCCGGTGGACAACAATATTGCCCAAATTCACTGCATACAAGATTGCATCCAGAAATTGGAGAAAAATGTATTGTGACTAGCCTGTTAAGTAAACATTTAAGGATGATAGGCCTTTTAGGTAAACATTTAAGGATGTCAGGATTGTTTAAGGGCCTTATGTTGTGTAAACATTTAAAAAAGAATGCATTGTGTCAGGCCTTTTTTAAGTACTTTAAAAAAAGTGTCCATGCTTAAAACTTTGGATATGTAAACATTTAAATAAAAAAATAAATTCAAAAAGAGTGTCGATGATCAAAACTTTGGATATGATAACATTTAAAAAATTGGGAATAACGACGCTGGCAATAAGACTTCGAATCTATTCTCCAATGAGACGATGACAAATAAGTTTTTTTTTTTTATTAAATAAAAAATAATGTTTTTAGTTCTCTAGTTCGAACAATAGAGATTATGTGAAAATTTATAGTCAAAGGACAAATTAATATGAAGTCAATGAATTATCGACCGCTATAGTCCCTCTACGCCTTTGGCAGGGACTAATAACTAATGTGCATTTTGTGATTGGTATATTTAAGCAAATTAGTATATATTGACTACTTTCCAATAAAGTTTTAAATTTTCTTCTACACACATGTTTATAATTAACCATCTTAAATTATTGGAAATATTTTAATCTTGAATTGAATTATTGGATTTTTTTTAAAGAAAACTGGAGATTTTTTTTATTAAAAGTTCTGCAAGAAAACTTGCAAAAGGAGAGAACTTACATACCCAAAAGAAAAAAAATTGCAAACATGGAAAAAATAGGGTAGTAACTAGTTAAGTAGTTTAGAGAGTTTATGATCCAGGTGGATATCGGTGGCCACCCACCTATTCCAACTAGCTCAAAACAATTTGTTTGCAACTTACCATTTTTAGTAGTTTTTTCGGTTCCTAAACTTACAGGGCCATTTTGAGAGCCTAAACAACGTTTTTTCACAACCAATAAACTCAGTGATAGCTAAAGTCTCTCATTGAGCCCCCAAAATTAATCTCCTCGTCGATACCTTTCCAACGAACTATCGTGTGCCCCAAACATAGATCGTATGGCAAAGTTACGCCCTCGAAAGTTGATACACCAAACTACCCAAAACGAGGTCCACAAAACTGTTGGATTTTCATCTCCGGAGGTTAGGGTTTTGGATTTTCTTTATGTTAAAAAGACCTTGGGAGTCTCATTGTAATAATCATCTTCTTGCAAATGTGAGTAGCCATCACATCTCTTCTAAGAGATAAGCTGCCACCATTCTAGCAAGTCTTTCACTCTATATTTCTACATTTTTGTACATTTCGCTCATTAATAGAAATTGTGTATTACTGTATATCCACGCCTCTTGTTATATATCCTATATATCTCTGTTATATTATTGGATCTCTTGCAATATCTTTGTATATTTCTGTGTTATATCTCCACTCTCATTCTGGCCGAAAACAATCCGGATCAGTGGTATCAAAGCATGCTGCTCTTGATTGTTTTTCAGTGCATGTCCCTGACGAGGTCCGAGTATAGAAAGTTGGGTCTCGAGATTGTCTCTCTTGAGGATAATAGATCTCATATGACCAAGAAACCCTCCATGGCAGAAGAAAACAAAAATGACAGAGCATAAGATTCTATCAATCTGTTGCTTAAGCAAGCTCTCACGCGACATATGGATGAAATGATGGAGAATTTTTCCCACATCCTTCAATGCTTGCTGATAATAATAGACACATATTCATAAAGCAACCACTTTGGAAGCACCTCTCCTTTCAAGGTACAAGTCAATTTTGATATTCCCGTATTTGAAGGTTAGATAGATGCAGATGCCCTAGAAAAATGGTTAAATCTGCTAGAAGGTTATTTATCTGTTCACAATTTTTCCAACAGGAAAAATATCACCTTCACACTCCTTAAGGCTCTCCCCCATGTCAAACATTGGTGGGAAAATTAGTGGAAAAGTTCCACAAAGGAGTCTCGAATATATGGGGCCGAGCCCACTTGAAATTTTTTTGTGGATGTGGTCAAGGAACAATATTACCATGTTGGTAACTATGACGACCAATACATGAGATGGACCACACTGTGATAAGAGAGGGGCCAAACAATGCCAGAGTTCACAAATAATTTCCATACCTTGCACACCAAGCTAGGTATCAAATACTCCAATTGGCATCTGGTTTTGAAATACCGCAGGGCTCTACATAGGTACATCCAAACCAAAATGGATTTTCTGAACATCTCATCACTGGGAGCTGCCTATCGATATGTTGTCAAAATAGAGTAGAAATTTAGGCACCAGAGCAAACGAGATTTCAGGTATGCAAATTCACAACAACCAAAGTATGATAAATATGACTTTAACAAACAACCTCCCAAAAACCAGTCCAAGCCACAGGAAAAGAAGGGTCACGGAAAGACAAAGAAGGACACTGGAAAGTGGTGTGATTTCCAAAAAATCCCATGCCACAACACTCATGAATGTCACTCAAAACAATCATTGGTGGCCGAGATCAAAGAAAATTATCCGATCCCCGATTCATAATCTGATTCAGAAAATAATGGGAGAAGACATATCATCGACGCATACCCCACTGCTACTGTCGCGACTGCAAAAATTCAACCAAAAGAACCAACAGATCTTGAAGAGGGGGAGTGCCTCTTTCATTCAAAGATGTGGGTGAAGGGGACCCCATTTCATTTCATTGTTGATAGAGGAATCCAGAAGAACCTCATCTCAACAGAGGTCGTCAAACAGTTGGGATTGTCGACAACACCACACCAGAAACTACACAAAATTGGGTGGCTTCTCTAGGGATGAAATCTCTGTGTCAACCAATAGTGCCAATTGTCATACGACATCCATCCCTTCAAGGATGAGGTATTATGTGATATTGCCTTGCTAGATGTCTATGATGTTCTTTTGGGCCAACCATATATGTGGAAGTTCCATGCTATTTATGAGTCTCGACCCCGTAGTGTCATTATTAGTCTGGGGGGTCATCTCTACAGAATACCAGAGGTAGTTCCAACTACTGTCCCACCTAAACAGTGTCACAAGGTAGTAGCTCATACTACAAAATTCAACTTCTTCACAATCTGTTCAAAAGGTGAACAGAAGGAAACTATAACCACTCCAACCTCAATCCAAGAACCTTCTATCCAATAGAATCAGGTCGATAAGATTGAAGAAAAACACAAAGATTGCTTCTACACACAATCATCTCATCAGGTTCTCAACAACCCCCCACAAACCAAGCAATGCAACTTCTCCAACAAGGCAAGCAACTCACAAAGGTTCAGATTCAACAAGCACTTTCCCTCTCCCCTGGGAACTCAATGCAATGGATACCATTGCTTCCTAAGGAGGGAATATTGATCCAAGTGGATATCGATGGCCACCCACCTATTCCAACTGGCTCAAAATAGTTTGTTGGCAACTTAATACTTTTAACAGTTTTTCGGTTCCTAAACTTTCGGGGCCATTTTGAGGGACTAAATTATGGTTTTTCACGATCAGGAACCTCAATGATAGTAAAAGGCTCTCATTGAGCCCCCAAAATTAATCTCCTTGTTGATACCTTTCCAACGAGCTATTGTCTGCCTCAAACAAAGATCGTATGCCAAAGTTACACCCCCGAGAAGTTGATACACCAAACTACCCAAAACAGGGTCCACAAAACTGTTGGCTTTTCATCTTCTAGGGTTAGGGTTTTGGATTTTCTTTATGTTAAAAATGCCTTTGGAGCCTCATTGTAATAATCATCTTCTTGCGAATGTGAGTCTTTCACTTTGTATTTCTACAGTTTTGTACATTTTCCTCATTAATACAAATTGTGTATTATTGTATATATGTGACTCTTATTATATATCCGATATATCTCTGATATATTATTGGATCTCTTGCAATATCTCTTTATATTTCTGTGTTATATCTCCGCTCTCATTTCATGTCAAAAATAATCTGGATTAGTTTATGTCTAACTGAGAATTATACAAAATTTCAAAATTGCTCCCATGATATAATCTATGGAAGATTCCTAATATCGAAATACATAAAAAAAACATCTATAGATAGTTTATCTAGGTGAGTCTTTCCTTCCCGTCTCATCTTCTTCTCGCTCTAGTGGAGAATTCAAGTCTCGTATGGGCTACTGGGGACCTGAAGATGAAGTTGCGTTTGATATGACTGTAGTTGAATGAGTTGGAGACTGGGGACTTGATATGAATCTTATTTATTCTACCTCTGACCCAATGGTTGCACATTCATCCTAAATTTTCTGTTGTCCTTGCTTGCTCCGCCAAAATTTTCAATATGGTGAGTACCTTGGTAGAAAAACAAAGAACTTGGATTTGCAACTCTTGAATGGAGTGGACTAGCTATGCATGCTCATCCTCTAGTGGTTCTCTCCTCTATCACGTGATTCCTTCTCTTCTCCTAGCCATGACTCAGTTCCTTTCTACACCAACTGCATAGTTCTATCTAGGAATGTCCACCAACAAACATGGAGCCAATTTCCAATTCTTCAATCACTTTGCATCTTCCTGTGTATTTGCCTAGGGACTTGTGCTTAAAATTACCTTCCATTGGGTGAGAATTAACAACCACACAGGGGAAGGCTCTATGCCTATCAAATCCATTATGATTGAATTGATCTCAATCATTGAAATCCACTGGCAAGGAGGGGCTGTACAACCATTTTCTTGAGTGGATGATGTCCAAATGAACTGGGATGACATGCATACCTTGAGGGAGAGTACATGGGCCATAAATGTAGGAGAGAATAAGTCCAAGGGGGGTGGAAGGATCTGAATTGAAGAGGATTGAGCACATGTGAAACATGTAATGGAGGTTTGATCTCTTTTGTTTGGATGAAGAGATGAGTAAGTACATCAGAAGGCGCCTGCGTGCGAAGGACAGGGGCCCCAATGTGGCATAGTGTCGCCTCTGCGTGACAAAACCACATGAGTTATTTTCAAAATGGTTGGGTGTTCACCAACCTTCAAACAATCAGCTTGGTGATATCCTTATATCGAGATCTTTATAGAGCCTCCCTTATGAAAGGTGTTCAAAACCTTGATCTTTTTCATGGTACTTGAGTCAGAGAGAGGAGTTCATTGACCCTAAGAGTTTCGATAGGGTCTCTTAATGCCAAGTTTGCTTGTCTATCAATAATTCAGTTCTTATTATAGAGACTATGTTTATATACAACAATATTAAATTCTTCAATCTCATGGTGAATTCTCTGGAATATTGTCACCAACTTCATATCTTTGGGAAACACCTTCTTTCTCAACTGATTAACAACAATTTTTGAGTCACCGAGGATTGCGAGGGAGTCTATGCCTTGTTGATGGGACAATTGTAATCCTTGTAGTAGAGCATATGCCTCTGCCTAGTTGTTAGAGTCTTGGTCTATATTCCAAAAGAATACCAACTTAATATTTCCTCATGGGAAAAGATAACCCCACCCACTCCTGCTGCCCAAAAATTATTGTAAACATTTTTATTAGTAATTTTTTTCTCAATAACATCTCTATTATTAAAATATACTAAAATTAAATGAATTAAACAATACAATATCTCTATTATTAAGATATATTAAAATTAAATGAATTAAACAATACCATTTACAAAGTTGTACTTTACTTTGTAAAAAATTGATACATAAAGGTTTTTAAAGATTTGTAAAAAAATATTAATAAAAAATAAAATCTAATATTTTTTTCACAATAATGGTTATGTTTTATATTAGAAGATGTTGTGGTTAAACCAAACAACTTCATAATACAAAAAGGAAACAAGAGGTTGTAGAAAAATATCCAAAATATAAAACTGATGGTATTGTTAACCTATTGCATCGGTCTTCCCTATATTAGCCTATAGTGACTTAGCAGGTATATTACCTTACAAATTGCTTAAGTAGATAAGATACATGACAAAACATAAGAAAATAAGAAAAATGTAAATACTAGTCTCCATGGCCATTACGAGGGTCTTCTTGCTTGGGATCGCTTGAATTGTTTCCACTAGCATCTAGGCATTTCTCTTCCTCAAAATTCACTTGAATTGTGGAAATATGACAAACCTCACTCTAGTTCTTGATTGTGAGGGTGCAGTGGGCCTTATGAACCTCTAAGGTTGAAGAAAGGACTCAAAGGGAGGGCTCCATTAATGAGCTTGAGTCTATAGGAGAGGGAGATGAAGATACCGATGAAGGAACATTGAGATAAGCCACAATTTTCCCAACCAATTGTTGTAGAAAGCTCAATTTCCCTGTGACTTCCAAGAATTTATTATGTTGTATGCCCATGAGTTCTTCCACTTCCCTTTTCCATTCTCTAACTTCTAAGATATACATAGCAATATCCACTACACATGAGTCCCTTACACCATTATTATTCTATACTTGTTTCTCAAAATTTGCCTTCCATTTGTCCCAATGAACTTTGGAAATCATAATGCTACACTCTGCCTCTGCAATATCCCATTCACATCACTTCACCCCTCTTTTGACCTCACCAATCTCACATAATGGAACATCTTCTCCTGCAATGGTAATGGGCCATTGGTACCATCCTTGTAGAGTGAAAAATATCCAATGCACTAGACTATACCACAATTCTATATAGAATAAATCGACATAGTCAATGATTACACTTGAACATATATCTAGAGCTTGGAGTAGGAGGAGGAGCCCATGCCCCCATGCCTAGAAGATAGATCCCACCCTTCAATTGACCCACAACACCAATTCAAGAACAATAACATTATGCTCCCCAATGCTTGACATATTGAACTTGGCATCCATCAAATTAAACCCACATGTAGCTCTAGTCTCCTCTCTTGCATGCTTCATAATTGTCCACACAGGCGATGGGAGGTAACAAGGAGCTCAGGGGTGACCTATACGTATTAAATGACTATCTCCTCAAGATTGCATGGTTTGGTTAGTGGATATTTTTTGGGGGCTTGTCATAAACTTTGAACACATCCTAGGGGTAGTTGGATGGTGCATCCTGTTCTCTTTTAGGATTAGTCCAAAAGTGTTTTCACCCTGCTAGGAAAGCACTAGGTATACTAGACCCCTTGGTGATGCTTTATGGACAAACAGATGGATTTGTTTGGGTGGATTCTTGACCCTGGTTAGAGTGTTGGTATTTTCCCATTACCTAGGAAGTTGTTACCTTGATTGACATGATGCCTAACCCATTAGGTGAACATAATGGGGGAGTTGATTACTTGATTAGGGGAAGTACCTACCTAGGAGGAGAAACACTAGGCACTTGGAGGAGGCCACTTATCCCTTGGATCTTGGGACCATGTGATATATACCTTGGAGGTTGGGATATTAAAACTAAGACACTTGGGTTGTTGAGCATATTTCATAGAGGTCAGTGATGGGCCCATACATATACGTTGCAGAGAAACATTGGAGCTTAGTGATCACATTTCCACACATTATAGTAGCATTAGGCACATGAGAGGACATGTGATACATAGTTAGATGAGACAAGCCTTTCATGAGGACACCTCAATAGTGGACCACTGTGGAATATGGAGTGTTGGACTAACAAGTTGTTGGAGAGCACTCCATCATGGAAGAGGGGCCTTGATACCAAGGAGGATCATGCTTGGTGAGCCTTTAACTTTGGGGGTTGGATAAACCCTATTAGAATATAAGTCTTACCTTCGTAATAAAGTCATCTTAATGACTTAAGATAAAATATAGGATTTTAGGTTATTATTAGTTTTTAGGGTTTTGGAGAAGTATCCNNNTATGCACTTTGATTATTCATAATATCAAATTGTGTTATTATGTTCATTGCTTCAACCCTATTCAAGGTTTTTTCATTGAGTGGGGTCTAGTGCATTTCATAATATGGTATTGGAGCTAAGTTAAATAGTGAAAATTGTTAGATGATTTGATGGGAACCTGTTCAAGGCATCAGTTGAGAGGGTTGAATTGATTTTGATAGGAGATTTTCATTCTATCCACTGATCGAGAGGATTTGTTTGAGGGCATGAGACATAGGCATATTAACTGATCCATCGTGATAGATCCACCATGATAGAGTTATACTTAGTCGTTGGTTATTAGAGATATGTACAACCACTAAGTGAGTGCCACACTGCCATATCTATTGGATAGAGGGAGCCATTGTGATAAAGTTATATATAGCCACTAAGGGAGTCCCACATTGCCATCGATGGATCTCACCCACTATATGGTTTTAGATGCCACCATGACCTGTTGAGTTGACACTGCCAGGAATAGAAAATTTATTGGCTAAGCTACCATGGGTTAGAGAAGTAGCCTATTATATTGTGGGTTTATAAGCATTGGTATGTATAATTCGGTATATGAGCTACCTCTCTTCATGTGAAGCCGCCACTGTAAAACTGTCTACTATGATCTAGCGTTTTTTTTAGGGTCCTACCCTAACCCCCTTACTTAGAATAATTTATTGATGTATGAGGCCACCTTCCCTAAATAAGGCCCACTAAATAGTTAGTTAATATCCACTCATTGTAAAAAGGGTCCTCTACATTAATAAGGACCAAATTAGTTATTTTGCCCTCATTATAAGTGGACCCATAGGTAGTTAATATTTCTATTGATAGTTATATATTGAGTAGAAGGTTATGTAATGTTTTTTGAAGACTTGTTATTGTATTTGGAGCTATTATCTCGGAGGTTTCCTCCTTGAAGAGGCAAGTGAACATCACTCTCTATTCTTGAATACTGTTAAGACAAGTGATCTTTCTCATGGTTTATCTATTTTCTCTTGAGTTCTTTGGTTTTTCATGGATATTCTAGTACAGTCTATGTGATTGCTTTGAATTTTGGGGGTTAAGTTCATTATAAGTGGTTTCAGATCTCTTTCTTGGGCAAAACAAAAGGGAGATTTTTTTTTATCCTTTGCATATTTTTAATGGAAAAGAAGGATGACAACATTCAGATAAATTTCTGGAACTTTTTATCCAAAATTTGAAGAAACCAACCACTGATTTGAATTCCTGTTCAATGAATACTCAAGTTAATGTTTTTTTTCCAAAATGGAGTCTGGGAAGTAGAGTTATTGTTGATTTAAAATCAACCTTTTTTTAGGGTTTTTCCTGGCAATGGCTATGAATTTCGCAGATTGGATATCTTTTGATAGAGTGCATAAATTTCAGTCAAACTAGTGCGAGTAGATCCTAAGAAGCCATGGAATTTCATAATTTGGGTCAAACAGCCAATCCAAGAAGTATAACAAAAGTTGTGATCATTTTACATTTTTGACCTCACACACGACCTTGAAAAAGTAAGTTATTTTAGGATGATTTTAATAGATTTTTCTTAGGTCAACAAACTCCTAATTTTTTTATTTTGTAGTTTTAGAGACGTATTCTGGTGTCTTTAAATAGCACAATGGTCTATCATTCACTGGGTAAAACAACATACATGGAAAAATACACGTAGGAAATACAAGTGAAATCACATTGTTGGAAACTCTTATAACACATGTTGGTACCCCTTCGAGTAGTACCACATCAAGAAATACCTATATACATAATCTCACTTTATCATACCTTCAAGTATATATGAAGTCCCCTAGTTTTACTTGAAACCAACTTTAGAAAAGCTAATTGGACATCTTGTTGCTATAGTACACCAAGAACAACACTCAGGGAGATTACTATCTAGTACTTGGTTAGTTGATTAATATAGATAAGGAAAGGTTGAGTTTCCCGAGTTAGTGCCCTGAGGTATTGGGCCAAGTACTACTATTGGACCCCACATGTATATCAAAGAGCTATAACACCTAACACTCCCTTTTCCTCAGGACCCAATAATTTTTTTTAGTGAACACACCTATGGTGGAGCCCTATAAACCACCTCATACCAACTCCCCAAAAATAATAGCCACCCACTTTACTAACAGAAAGTTCAATCACCTAGAATCTCAACACACGACTCTTAATGGCCATATTTAGCAAATTCAGCAAGAGAAAATTCAACAAGACATAAGCAGTTGGGATCAAAAGTTGAATTAGAATTTGGATAAGGAGTTGGATGAGAAGTTGGATATCTTAGAAAAAAGGTTGAATAGAAGTTGGCGCCTATGACAACTCAAGGAATACTAGAAGAAGAACCCTATAATGTACAACACATTGAGCCACACCAGTAAGAAATTTCCTAATTAGGACTATTTAGATACCCACGACCCTCTTTTGTTCCTCACAACCATAAACCATTGGATAATAACATATGGCATTGTTTTCCTATGGTGGAACTAAACAAGTTTGATGGTTCTGATCCATTAGGATGGGTCACCTAGATGGAACATTACTTTTCCCTCGATGGCATTACTGATGAGATGATGAAAATTAGGGTGGGGGTATTATATCTAGATCTAGAATGATGGCAATGGTGGGAATGGCATAAAAAATATTATGCATGCTACATTGCTTGGAGTCTGTTTGTTAAATCTATCCATGTGCATTTTGAGTGAGATAATTGCTATTTGGGGTGACTTATCAAGTTACCCAAACAAGACCAGTTGTAGACTTTATGTCATATTTTGAGAAATTATTCTTCCATATAGATAAATTACCAAATTCTTTCTATAAATAATGTTTCGTTTGTGGCCTCAAGGAGGATTTTTAAGCACAAGTCAGAATGCAACATCCCACTACCTGTTTGGAAGCATCTCAGAGGGCTCTAGAATAAGAGATAGTGATCAATTCACAAGAAAAAATACCCTCTTTCATTTCCCACACTTGCATGTCCCAAGTTAATTCCTCCAGCACAACCCGTACTCATCTCTTGAAAGTACAAAGATTGTCTCCAACAAAATTGGAAGACTACCAAAGGTGTGGAATATACTATAATTGTGATGAAAAGTATGCTCCTGGTCATAGATGTAAAGAACAAAAATGTTCCAAATTGATATGACCATTCCGACCCTGAACAGATACATAACTACAAAAGAGACACCCGAATTATCGGTTGAAGACAACAACACTTCGACTCAGAAAGATATTGAATATCAATTCCCTTAGGGAGAACCCCTAATCTCCCTTAATGCATTATCAAACATTTCAACTTCTCAAACCTTGAAATTTATGAGCTACAATAAGCATAAAAAATTCATAGTCCTAGTTGATAGTGGTAGTACTCACAAGAGAGTGGAAAAATAAACCCATTGTTTTGTACACACAATGCATAACATTGAAATCATGATCACTAATGGAGGCATGATGAAATGTGTGGTTAGATGTGAAAATGTCAAACTCTAGATGGGAGACTATTATCTCAAAACCCATCTATTTTCCATCGACATGGGTGGTTGTGATATAGTATTGGTGGAAGAATGGATACGTATGTTGTGAACAGTCATCATGGATATCAAGGGACTATATATGAATTTCACTAAAGAGGGTCATGTACATACCCTATGAGTTCTTCAGGAAAGACCTATTAAAATAGTCAGCTCTCATTGTATGGATAAGTTATCAAATAAATGTCACTTTGGATTTATTTCCCAATTTAATGCCATACAAGTTATGGAAATTTTGACAAAATAAATCCACCTAGACTCGTAGTTGGTCCTTGAAAAACATCACCATGTCTTTGAGACACCAAAGGGTTTACCCCCTTTTCATGTAGAGCATGACCATGGTATTCCAATAGGAATTCAACCACCAAATGCATGTCCTTATCGACACCCTTTTGTACAAGATAATGAAATAGAAAAGATCATTTAGGGACTGTTGGAGGTGAGGGTCATACATTCCCATACAAGCCCTTACTCATCAACAATAAACATGGTGTTAAATAAGGAAGGCCCTTGGCACATGTGTCCTAATTTTAGGGCTTTATTGACGGGGGAAATTGACCGTCCGTCAACTGGAAGAGCGAGTCTGGTCTGGGGTTGTCTAAATAACCCAAGCCATTTGGTGTAACTTGTTCTGATGGGTTTAATGGCTCTGTTAGCCAATCTAAGAATCCTAA
>JASDQU010013166.1:69813-80451 GCA_032191745.1 Picea mariana
TATGTTCATTGCTTCAACCCTATTCAAGGTTTTTTCATTGAGTGGGGTCTAGTGCATTTCATAATATGGTATTGGAGCTAAGTTAAATAGTGAAAATTGTTAGATGATTTGATGGGAACCTATTCAAGGAATCAGTTGAGAGGGTTGAATTGATTTTGATAGGAGATTGTCATTATATCCACTGATCGAGAGGCTTTGTTTGAGGGCATGAGACATAGGCGTATTAACTGATCCACCGTGATAGATCCACCATGATAGAGTTATACTTATTCGTTGGTTATTAGAGATATGTACAACCGCTAAGGGAGTGACACACCGCCATATCTATTGGATAGAGGGAGCCATTGTGATAAAGTTATATATAGCCACTAAGGGAGTCCCACATTGCCATCGATGGATCTCACCCACTGTATGGTTTTAGATGCCACCGCGACCCATTGAGTTGACACTGCCAGGAATAGAAAATTTATTGGATGAGCCACCATGGGTCAGAGAAGTAGCCTATTATATTGTGGGTTTATAAGCATTGGTATGTATAATTCGGTATATGAGCTACCTTTCTTCACGTGAAGCTGCCACTGTAAAACTGTCTACTATGATCTAGCGATATTTTTAGGGTCCTACCCTAACCCCCTTACTTAGAATAATTTATTGATGTATGAGGCCACCTTCCCTAAATAAGGCCCACTAAATAGTTAGTTAATAATCACTCATTGTAAAAAGGGTCCTCTACATTAATAAGGACCAAATTAGTTAGTATGCCCTCATTATAAGTGGACCCATAGGTAGTTAATATTTCTATTGATAGTTATATATTGAGTAGAAGGTTATGTAATGTTTTCTGAAGACTTGTTATCGTATTTGGAGCTTTTATCTTGGAGGTTCCCCCCTTGAAGAGGCAAGTGAACATTGCTCTCTATTCTTGAATACTATTAATACAAGTGATATTTCTCATGGTTGATCTATTTTCTCTTGAGTTCTTTGGTTTTTCATGGATATTCTAGTATAGTATATGTGATTGCTTTGAATTTTGGGGGTTAAGTTCATTATAAGTGGTTTCAGATCTCTTTCTTGGGCCAAAAAAAAGGGAGATTGTTTTTTATCCTTTGCATATTTTTGATGGAAAAGAAGGATGACAACATTCAGATAAATTTCTGAAACTTTTTATCCAAAATTTGAAAAAACCAACCACTGATTTGAATTCTTGTTCAATGAATACTCAAGTTAATTTTTTTTTTCCAAAATGGAGTCTGGGAAGTAGAGTTATCGTTGATTTAAAATCAACCTTTTTTTTAGGGTTTTTCCGGGCGATGGCTACGAATTTCGCAGATTGGATATCTTTTGATAGAGTGCATAAATTTCAGCCAAACTAGTGCGAGTAGATCCTAAGAAGCAATGGAATTTCATAATTTGGGTCAAATAGACAATCCAAGAAGTATAACAAAAGTTGTGATCATTTTACATTTTTGACCTCAAACACGACCTTGAAAAAGTAAGTTATTTTAGGATGATTTTAATAGATTTTTCTTAGGTCAACAAACTCCTAATTTTTTTATTTTGTATTTCTAGAGACGTATTCTGGTGTTTTTAAATAACACAATGGTCTATCATTCACTGGGTAAAACAAAAATCGGGGAAAAATACACGTAGGAAATACAAGTGAAATCACATTGTTGGAAACTCTTATAACACATGTTGGTACCCCTTCGAGTAGTACCACATCAGGAAATACCTATATACATAATCTCACTTTATCATACCTTCAAGTATATATGAAGTCCCCTAGGTTTACTTGAAACCAACTTTATAAAAGCTAATTGGACATCTTGTTGCTATAGTACACCAAGAACAACACTCATGGAGATCACTATCTAGTACTTGGTTAGTCGATTAGTATGGATAAGGAAAGGTTGAGCCTCTTGATTTAGTGCTTTGAGGTATTGGGCCAAGTACTACTATTGGACCCCACATGTATATCAAAGAGCTATAACACCTAACACTCCCTTTTCCTCAGGACCCAATAATTTTTTTTAGTGAACAAACCTATGGTGGAGCCCTATAAACCACCTCATACCAACTCCCCGAAAATAATAGCTACCCACTTTATTAACAGAAAGTTCGATCACCTAGAATCTCAATACACGACTTTTAATGGCCATATTTAGCAAATTCAACAAGACATAAGCAGTTGGGATCAAAAGTTGGATGAGAATTTGGATAAGGAGTTGGATGAGAAGTTGGATAGCTTAGAAAAAAGGTTGAATAGAAGTTGGCACCTATGACAACTCAAGGAATACTAGAAGAAGAACCCTGTAATGTACAACACATTGAGCCACACCAGTAAGAAATTTCCTAATTAGGACTATTTAGATACCCACGACCCTCTTTTGTTCCTCACAACCATAAACAAATGGATAATAACATATGACATTGTTTTCCTATGGTGGACCTAAACAAGTTTGATGGTTTTGATCCATTAGGATGGGTCACCTAGATGTAACATTACTTTTCCCTCGATGGCATTACTGATGAGATGATGAAAATTAGGGTGGGGGTATTATATCTGGATCTAGAACAATGGCAATGGTGGGAATGGCATAAAAAATCTTATGCATGCTACATTGCTTGGAGTCTATTTATTAAATCTATCGATGTGCATTTTGAGTGAGATAATCTCTATTTGGGGTGTCTTACCAAGTTACCCAAACAATACCAGTTGTAGAATTTATGTCATATTTTAAGAAATTATTCTTCCATATAGATAAATTACCAAATTCTTTCTATAAACAATGTTTCATTTGTGGCCTCAAGGAGGATTTTTAAGCACAAGTCAGAATGAAACATCCCGCTACATGTTTGAAAGCATCTCAGAGGGCTCTAGAATAAGAGATAGTGATCAATTCACAAGACAAAATACCCTCTTTCATTTCCCACACTTGCATGTCCCAAGTTAATTCCTCCAGCACAACCCCTACTCATCTATTGAAAGTACAAAGATTGTCTCCAACAAAATTGGAAGACTACCAAAGGTGTGGAATCTACTATAATTGTGATGAAAAGTATGCTCCTGGTCATAGATGTAATTAACAAAAAATGTTCCAAATTGACATGACCACTCCGGCCCTGAACAGATACATAACTACCAAAGAGACACCCGAATTATCGGTTGAAGAAAACAACACTTCGACTCAGGAAGATATCGAATATCAATTCCCTTAGGGAGAACCCCTAATCTCCCTTAATGCATTATCAAACATTTCAACTTCTCAAACCTTGAAATTTATGAGCTACAATAAGCATAAAAAATTCATAGTCCTAGTTGATAGTGGTAGTACTCACAATTTCATTCACAAGAGAGTGGAAAAATAAACCCATTGTTTTGTACACACAATGCACAACATTGAAATCATGATCGCTAATGGAGGCATGATGAAATGTGCGGTTAGATGTGAAAATGTCAAACTCTACATGGGAGACTATTATCTCAAAACCCATCTATTTTCCATCGACATGGGTGGTTGTGATATAGTATTGGTGGAAGAATGGCTATGTATGTTGTGACTAGTCATCATGGATATCAAGGAACTATATATGAATTTCACTAAAGACGGTCATGTACACACCCTACGAGTGCTTCAGGAAAGACCTCTTAAAATAGTCAACTCTCATTGTATGGATAAGTTATTAAATAAATGCCACTTTGGCATTATTTCCCGATTTAATGCCATACAAGTTATGGAAATTTTGACAGAATAAATCCACCTAGACTTGTAGTTGGTCCTCGAAAAACATCACTAGGTCTTTGAGACACCAAAGGGTTTACCCCCTTCTCATGTAGAGCATGAGCATGGTATTCCCATAGGAATTCAACCACCAAATGCATGTCCTTATCGACACCCTTTTGCACAAAATAATGAAATAGAAAAGATCATTTAGGGATTGTTGGAGGTGAGGGTCATACGTTCCCATACAAGCCCTTACTCATCAACAATAGTCATGGTGTTAAATAAGGAAGGCCCTTGGCACATGTGTCCTAATTTTAGGGCTCTCAATAAGTTGGCGAATGAGGACAAATTTCATATCCCAATGATTGATGATCTTCTATATGAACTTCACGGAGCCACATTTTTCACTAAGCTTGATTTGTGTTTAGAATACCACCAAATTAGGATGAAAGAGACAACCATCCCTAAGACAACCTTATGGACACACGAAGGTCATTACGAGTTTCTAGTGATGCCTTTTAGTCTTTTTAATGCTTAGTCCACGTTTTAGAGCCTCATGAACAAGATTTTCAAACCCTTCCTATGCACTTTTGTGATGGTTCTGTTTGATGATATCTTGATCTATGGAAAATCATGGGAATCACACACATAGCATGCCAATAAGTCCTTGAAACTATTGAGGGATAACCAATTATTCCTAAAGTGTTCCAAATGTGCTTTTGGGGCTCTTTAGGTTGAATATTTGACTCACATTATAAGTAAGGATGGAGTACAAGTTGGTCTCAAGAAAGTGGTAGCCATGCAAGATTGGCCCCATCCCAAAACATTCAAGAGCTTGTGGGGATTCTTAGGACTTACTCGATACTATAGGAAATTTGTGAAAAATTATGGAAAAATTTAAATGATAGGCCTTCACAGATTTAAATGATGCAATGCACACTACTCCAATATCAACATTGCCTGATTTTACTAAATTTTTTGTCTTGGAATGTGATTCCTTAGGAAGAGGTATTCAAGAAGTATTAATGCAAGAAGGATGCCCCCTAGAATTAAGAAATAAAAAATTATGTGATTGCAATTTTGGAAAATACACATATGATAAGGAAATGATGGCTATATTTCATGCAATGGAAATCTGCACCCATATCTTGTAGGGAGACATTTCCAAATCAAGATTAGACATCATAGTCTGAAGTACTTCCTCAAACAATGGTTGTCTTCACTAGAGAAACATAAGTGGGTCACCAAGATGATGGGGTATGATTATGAGATCATATATAAGAAGGGTAAGGAAAATATTATGGCTAATACTTTATCCAGACAATTGAGGAGTATGGATCACTCCTTGCCTTAACCTTACCAAGTCTAGGATGGATCGAGGAAGCCCATAGGGAATGTATAGAAAATATGTTGGGAATGTGCTATATTATTTGCACAATTAGCACCACACACTGTACATTGTGCTGGGGGGTCCGAAGGCCCCCCTTGTCGAGGGGTGAATCCCTCAAATGGTTTTTGGGTGGTTTTTTGGCTAACGATTATTCAACCCATTATATCGTAATTTTGGTTAAGGAATCCAATTTGGGTTAAAAAATTAGGGTTTTGGATGCCAACGAATCATATATATTGTATTGTAAATGGTGAATTTAATATAATGAGAGTTAGAGGTGAAACTTTAAACATTTGTTGGTTTTTCCGGTTATGGATTTTCATGGTAAATTTCTAAGTACTATGTGTGAATGCTATTGTTTTTTTTCTGTTTTATAAAATCTATGTGTGCATTCTTGTAATGTAAAGGTTTAAAAATGGTTGGGTATGTTTTATATTCTTTGAAAAATTGATCCCATGTACTATACACTGATATGGGAGAAAGAGAGTTCGGGGGCGAAGCCCCCATTTTTTGTTTGTTTGTTGGTTTTTTGTGTCCATTTTTGGAAATTTTTCGGCACATGGTTTTCAAATCCTGGTTAAGGAATCAGGTTTGTTGACTAATCCAAGTCAATGGATTAGGGTTTTTTGATTCCGATGGATCCTATATATTTTATATGGTAAACAATGAAAAATAATGATGAATAAAAAGAATTATAGGTGTGGCTCTAAACATGTTGTTGGTTTTCCTGGTTTGGGTTTCTAGGGTAAAAATATCTATGTAATGTGTGTGTGTCATTGCATATTTTCTGTTTTTATTAAGAATCTGTTTGCAATAATTAATTGTACAAGGTTAAAATATACATTTGGCATCGTAGTTGTTATTGACTTCAAGGGGACTCCTTTGTGGCTAAGGGTTTGGCTTGGGTCTGTGATAAACCCTGTTACAACGGAAGATCTACAATATCAATTATTCAGGTGAAAATAAATTACGAGTAGTTCAAAAATAGAGATCAAGAAATTTAATGGGAAAATTTTTGAGCTTCGAAATCTCAATATGGAAGATCTATTGGTGGAAAAAGATCAGTGGATCGTTGTGGATTCAGGAAATACACTTACATGAATGTCAACAGAAGAATGGGAAAAGTTAGATCGGAAGGCAAAGAGCACAATCTGGTTGTGTCTCTCAGATTTAGTATTACTGAATGTATCAGGGGATGCTATAGCAAATGATCTATGGAATAAGTTAGGGGATTTGTATTAATCTAAGTCCCTGGTAAACAAATAGTTACTATAGAAGAATCTATACAATTTGAGGATGAAATATGGAGGATCTGTGACAGAGCATCTGAATTCCTTCAATATAGTGGTAAGTCAACTATTATCTATCGATATTAAGATTTATGATGAAGATAAGTGTATCAGTTTATTGCAATCTTTATCAGACTTGTGGGATGGTCTAGTTGTGGCCATAGGTAGTAATACACCTACTTTAAGTTTCAATGATGTGGTCTCATCCTTGTTGTTGGAGGAGATGAGATGAAAAAACATGGAAGGATAGAGCACAAATGCCTTATCTGCAAGAGGACACTCCCAAGAAATAAATGTATCTAATTCCTCAAGTGGGAGATCTAAATCTCCCGGAAAATTTGTAAAGGTATGTTGGATATGTGGAAAAAAGGGAACTATAAGAAGCAATGTAGATCCAAAAGTGTTGACAGAGGGAAGGGATATGAATATGCTCTTTCTACAAAAGAAAAAACCTTCACGAAATATGGAGGAATTTGTACTTGAATTTTTCAAGCATACATGTAGATCACGAGGCATGGCTAATTGACATAGGTGCATCCTTTCATATGATTCCTCATAGGGAGTGGTTTTGTGAATATGAAATATATGATGGAGGTGATGTTTTCCTAGGTGATGAATCGATAACCAAAATAATAGGATGAGGAAAAGTCAAGTTGAAGCTCATGGATGGAAGGAGTAGAACACTCATTGGTGTTCAACACATCCGAAGATTGGCCATAAATTTGTTTTATGTAAAAAAAATGGACGATGCAGGGGTAAAAATATTGTTTGAGAAAGAAACCTCCAGGATGGTTCGATGAGAAATGGTGTTGTTGAAGGGATTTCGGTTTGGAACTCTGTATAAGATGCAGGGAAGAAATATTAGTGATAGGTGCAATAATTATGTTGTTCCTAAGATTGGGGTTGAAGAATAAAAAAATCCTAGAGTCTCTAGAGAAAAGACTATGTTGTGGCATCAAAGATCGGGGCATATCAAAGAGAAGGGCCTTCGATTACTACATGTTAAAGGTATGGTTGAAGGTATGCCTAACTACTTTATTGATTTTGATTTATGTGAAGGAGAATCGGGTAATATTTCCTTCTAGTGTAATGAGGGTAGAAGGAATTTTATAGTTGGTTCACAATGATGTGTTTGGACCTGTTTCGGTTCCATCATTGGGAAAATATGTGTATTGTGTCTCATTTATAGATGAATTATGTAGGAATACATGGATATATTTCCTTAGGAATAAATCTGAAGTCTTTGACAGGTTTAAAGAGTTCAAGGCTCTTGTGGAGAATCAAACAAAGAAAATAATTAAGGTGTTGAGGATGAATAATGGTGGAGAGTTCTGCTCAAATGAATTCAAAGAATTCTATAAGAAGTGAAATATAGAAATGTAGAATACTATTCCATATACACCTCAACATAATGGAGTTTCATAAATGATGAATATGGAGATGATGGAAAAATAAAGGTGCATGCTCAATGGTGCTGGGTTAGGACAAGAATTTTGGGCAGAGGCAGTGGGTATTGCATGTTACCTGGTCAATTGATCACCCTCATCAACACTGCATTAAAAGAATCCACATGAGGTATGGACTGGTAAGAAGCCCTCTCTCATACATCTCAGGGTATTTGGTTGTGATGCCTATGTTCATGTTCCAAAGGAAAACATGAATAATCTAGATAAAAAGGTTGGAAAGTGTATCTTTTTTGGGTAAAAATATGGTCTGAAAGGTCATAAGCTTTGAAACCTAGAAAATAAGAAGGTAGTGTATAGCCTATATGTGGTATTTAGAGAAATCAAATATGTTTTCAAACCATAAGTCCTTCCTAGGAAAGAAGAAACATATAAAATAGAGTTTGAATTGAAGGATAATGAATCATATTGTACAAAAGAACATGAATAAGAAGAAGAATATCCTCATACTCCAGTATTGAGGAGATTGGTTCGAGAAAGAAGGAAACCTAAAAGGTATACTCCACCTGATTTTTGTTCAAATTTTTCTTTGTTTATTACTGATGATGATCCTAGAACTGTTAGGGAGGCAATAGATCCAGAGGATGGAAAACTCTGGAAAAAGGCCATGGTTGAAGAAATGAAAACCTTGGACAAAAATGAGGCTTGGGATCTAGTGGATTTTCCTATCGGAAGAAATCCTATTGGTAGAAAGTGGGTGCTTAAAAAGAATTTGAATGAAGAAGGAAAAGTGGAGAAACACAAAGCTTGGTTATTAGAAAAAGGTTATTCCTAGGTAGAGGGAATTGATTTGGTGAATATTTTTCTCTTGTCGCAAAGTTAACTTCTATTAGATTTCTTTTATCTGTTGCTGCTGCATTTGATTTTGAAGTAGAAGAGATGGATGAAAAGACAACATTCCTACATGAGGATATGGAAGAAGAAATTTACACGAATCAACCATAAGGATTTGCAGTGAAGGGAAAGAAAGAGCTGGTATGCATGTTGAAAAAGTCCCTGTATGGGTTAAAGAAATTACCAAGGATGTGGTGTAAAAAATTTGATAATTATATGTTGGGACTTGGCTTCACATGGAGCAAAGTGGGTCACTTTGTGTATTTCAAATTAATCAGTGATCATCCTATTTATTTGGTATTGTATGTGGATGATATGTTGCTGATAGGAAACGGGAAGGAGATTACCTAGGATGTGAAAACTTAGTTGTCCTCTAAATTTGATATGAAGGATCTTGTTGCCGCAAATTTCATTTTGGGAATGGAAATTAAAGGAGATCAAGAAAACATGAAACCCTGGTTAAATCAGAGGAGATATATTGAGAAAATATTGCAGAGGTTTAATATGCAAGAATG
Source organism: Picea mariana (assembly GCA_032191745.1). Lineage (NCBI taxonomy): Eukaryota > Viridiplantae > Streptophyta > Pinopsida > Pinales > Pinaceae > Picea > Picea mariana. Next base: position 79,030 of record JASDQU010013166.1, read on the forward strand.
TAGACCGATTAGGGTCCCTATACTTATAGGTTTAAATTTATCTGCGAATCAATGTCCCAAGACATAGAAAGAGGAAGAGGACATGTCCCATGTTCCGTATGCTAGTGCGGTTGGTAGTTTGATGTATGTAATGGTTTGTACTAGACTAGACACTGCAAATGAAGTTGGAGTTTTGAGCAAGTATATGTCAAAACCAGGGAAGGAGATTTGGACAACAGTAAATAGGGTTTTCAAGTATTTGTGTGGCACTACTTGTTATGGGTTGTGTTACAAAGGAAGACTAGGATTGGACAAAGTGTTGGACATACATGGATTTGTTAATGCAAAATGGGTTGGATATCTGGATCTAAAAATACCTACAAGTGGGTATGTGCTTAACCTGTTTGGAGGAGCAATCAGTTGGATGAAAAAAAAATAGTCTGTAGTGGCATTGCCAACTACATAAGCTAAATACATGGTAGCCACTCATGAAAGCAAGGAATCTTTATGGTTACAAAGATTTTGTTCAGGTATTGGGTTGGTAAAACAAGCTGTAAGGATAGATTGTGACAATTAGAGTGAAATCTTCCTAGCGAAGAACCCAACTTATCATTCAAAGACAAAGCACATTGATGTTCAATATCAATTTGTGAGACACATGGTTGAAGAATATAAGGTTTTGTTGATGGAGGTGGAAAATTTGAAGATTATTATAGATTCATTAGCAAAATATGTGAGCACTGAGAAGTTCTCTTGGTGTAGAGGATCTATGGGAATTTCTTCCCTAGATTGTTGACTATGTAAACATGTAACCCCATGTATGCAAAGAAAACAATAGGTGGGAGAATGTTGGTTATGTTTTATATTATTTTCAAAATTGATCCCATGTACTGTACACTGATATGGGAGCAAGGGGGTTCAGGGGGGGAGCCTAAATTTTTGTTTTTGACGGTTTTTCAGCACATAGTTTTCTTATTCTGGTTAAGGAATTAGGATTGTTGACTAATCCGGGTCAATGGATTGGGGGTTTTGGATTCCGCAGGATCCTATATATACAGTGTATTGTAAACAATGAATAAGGATGATGTATACAAATAATTAGAGGTACAGTTCTAAACATGTTGCTGGTTTTTCCGGTTTGGGTTTTGAGGGTAAAAAATCTATGTAATGTATGTGTGTGTGTTCCATTGTATATTTTTTGTTTTTATTATGAATCTATTTGCGGTAATTAATTGCACATAGTTAAAATCTACAAAAATTACATTTGGTATTAGAGAAGTTATTGGCTTTAGGGGGACACCTTTGTTGCTAAGGGTTCAATTATCTTGGGTTTGTGATAAACCTGGTTTTAGTGGGATCTTTGTAATAATGAATATTGTGGTGAAAGCGAATGGAGAATAATTCAAAAATTAAGATTGAGAAATTTAATGGGAAAATATTTGA
>JASDQU010013166.1:115539-136420 GCA_032191745.1 Picea mariana
TGGAATCAAAGTATTGAAGAAAATAAAAGAATTAATCCGCATAAGAAATCAAGCTCATAATTTAACAAGAAGAACCCCATACTCTAGTATTGAGCAGATAGGTTTAGGAAAGAAAGCAACCAGAAAGGTATACTCCACCTAATTTTCACTCTAGTTTTACTTTATCTATTACTTATGATGATCCCATAACTATTGGGGAGGTAGTGGAGTCAGAGGATGATAAACTCTATGTTGATGTTAGTGGCATTGGATAGGTACTTCCACATTGGTTTGTGTCTAACATGTGGAAGTCGTCATTAATACCTCTCAGAACTTTGGAAATTCACTTTAAGTAAAGGAATTATTAAAGTGAATTCCATTTTATAATAAAGTGAGTTTAATTTAATGGAATGCTAAAGTTATTAGCATTAGTGAATTAAATGAGGTGAGATATTAAGTGAGGTGAGATGTAATATTAACTGTTAATAACTTTGGAGATTAGGGTTATGGTAAAACTCAATGTTATAAAAGGAATCCAAGGTGAGAGGAGAAGATACGTTCATTGGACATGTATTGGAGTCAATGAATCATGGATAGAGCAAAGAAGGACTTTTTTTCAAGGATTGAATCACAAAGGACTGTGATTCAAGGAGATCTTATCATAGGTGGAGAAAGAATTTCATCTAGAGATAAAGTCCAAAAGAGGAAAGATGGAAAGACAAAAAGATCAGACAAATCTGAGCAACATGAAAGTCATAGGACAAATGTGGATAGCAGGCAGTAGGGACAGATGTAGGTATGGATTGCAGACAATGCCGTATGTGTGATCTAGTTAGCTCAGGTGCGTACATATGCGTGAGTCAAGTATATTAGGAACATACATATGTCTTAGATAGTTATCTTAGGCACGTTACATACACATGAAACAATTATCTTAGGTGCATACATATGAGTGAGACAAGTGCTCATGGTGCTTACATACACATTGAGTAGGTGGAAAAGGAAATCTATAGATTCATACAGGCCATAGGTACACAGGTAGTCTAAAACAACGAGTTTTTCCAGGTTTGATGTACATATATTTTTCCTCAGTGGGACATTTTCTGAGTAAGGGATCCCTTGTAAGATTGGATTCATTATTAATGAAAAGATGATTTGAAGGGAAATTTTTTTCGAGTGCTGTGTGAGATTTGTTTTCCAGTTTGCTTACTTTGTTTTTATTTCCAGCTATCATATTTTATTTTGTGTGTTGTAATTTGATTATAAGCAAGCAAATACAGAAAGGTAATAATCTATCTAGGTGTTGGGAATGGGGATTTTAACATGGCATCAAAGCAAAGATCCAATTTGAAGTTTGGTTTTCTAGTTTTTTCCTCCATCGTTTTATTTCCAACCAGTATATTTTATTCTAGGTGTTGTAATTTGTTGATAAACAAGGAAATACACAAGGTAGTAAAGTATCTAGGTGCTGGGAATTGAAATTTCAACATGGTATTGAGAGCGTGTCGAAAAATTAACATGGTATCAAAGCTTACACTCTAAGAGGGAGACTAATTTTACGTACAACAATTTGTGCAACATATCTATTAGATCTACAAGAAGATCTCTACATATATATAAACCAACAATGAAATTCATTGAGTGCTTGAGACATGAAGGACTGTGACTCAAGAGGATCTCAACAAGGGTGAAGAAGGACTTTTATCTAGAGATCAAATCAAGGTATAACAAATCTATTTGGAGTCAGTGACTCATAGAGAGAGAGAAAAGAAGGAATTTTTGTCAAGGAGATCTTAGGAAAGGTGAAGACAAACCTTCACCTAGAGATCAATTCAACCCAAAGGAAAAGATAAGCTAGTGGGAAACAACAATAGAAATATATGGTAATAAGGACAAATTTGAGCATATTTGAGCAGCATATCTGAGCCACAAACAACCCTATATGCACAGAGAAGTTAGCTCAGGGAACGTACATACGTGTTAGGCTAGTGTAGCAGGGTGCGTACATACACACTGTACAAGTGTAGCAGAGCGCATATTGATGCACCGGAAAATTCATCTAGGGTGCATACATACATTTTGTATAGGTCGTGCATGGCATATATAGGTCACCAGTATAGGAATGTACATAAAGGGTAGAGGTTCTAGGTTGAAGGTGTTGTTTTTATTTTTATTTTCTCAGTGGGAAGAAAATATGATAGAAGCACAAGAGCTATTTAGCAGTTTGACGGAGAAGGACTCAGAGATCCATGTGGAACTTGGTGATGATGCCAAGTATGCAGTGAAAGGTGAGGGAACTATCTTATTCCAGCTTGAGTCAGGTGGTTCATTGGAAGCCCATAATGTGCTGAATGTACTAGGACTGAAGAAGAATTTCCTCTCAGTCTCAGTTATGGAGGACAAGGGTTTTTCCTTCATGTTCAAGAAAGGTCAAGTACTCATAGGTCCAGAGGGAGATATCCGTGACACATGAGTGAGCATTGGAGTTAGAGAGGGAAATTTATACATTCCGAAGGGAAATATTGTTCAGGTGGATTTGGTACATGTAAATGATAACCTATGTGAGTTATGACACATGAGGATTGTGCAACTGCATTACAGGGTGTTATCGATTCCGAGGGAGATTGCCACTATTCTTCCATATTTCAGTGTTGAGCAACAGGGTGTGTGCAGAGGGTGTGTATTTGGAAATAATGACAAGGATATTTTTCCAAGCAGTGAGAGTAGGTCCAAGGGGATATTGGATCTTATACATTCAGATTTATGTGGACCGATGTCAGTGGCTGAGGAAAAGGATGAGGAGGCTCCAAATGGAAAATAATGTTCAGTGACTTCCAATGTGGGGAGTCAACCTTCAGGTGGGGAGGAGGATTTAGCCCCTTTCATTTTTGTCAGGAGATCCAGATGGTTCATGTAGACATTGAGGGATGCTCATGAACATGTTGTGGCCCCTAGGAGAATGTTTAGAGAGAGCATGCCTTCAAATAAGTTTCCAAACTTCATGGTTCTAATGAGTAGCATCATTGATTCCGAGTCTTTCACTATTCAGGAAGAAACAAACCAACATGTTTGGTTGGATTCCATGGTGCAGGATGATGTGTGGGACATTGTACCAGGACCGTAGGGACAACTAGTTCCAAGTGTCTCTTCCAGAAGTACCTTCCTTGCTAAGAGGGAGTATTGATGTTTATAACATTGGACAGGTACTTCCGCACAGGTCTAAGTGTCTAGACATGTGGAAGTCATCCAAAGCCTTCTACCTTAGTAATTGAATTTAATTAAAGGAATTATTAAAGTAAAGTGATTTTATAATTAAAGCGAGTTTAATTTAATAAAATGATAAAGTTATTAGAATTAGTGATTAAATGAATACTAGCCATTGTTCTCAAGTGAGTTGAGATGTAATCTCAAATGTTAACTCACTTTGGAGATTAGGGTTATGCTTAATTTGGTCATAACTCAAGATTATAAAAGAAAGGCTAGGTGAAGGAGAAAGAAATCCATAAGGACAGAAAAGAAAGAATTTTTCTCTAGTTCTCGAGTCATGAAGTACTGTGACTCAAGGGGATCATCCACTTGTGAGAAAATAAGAACCTTTTCTCAAGTGCTTGAGTCACAAAGAACTGTGATTCAAGGGGATATCAATAGAGGTGAAGAAGGAATTTCATCTAGAGATCAATTCCAAAGTAGAAAAGTGAAAAGGTGCAGTAGGAAGAGAAAACTCAACAACCGCAAATCGAAGGACATATTTCTGGGTAGTCCAATAAATAGATCTAGTGTAGATATGAGGTATCAGTGGGAAGATCTAACAGATATGAGGTATTGGCAGGTAGATATAGCATATCTAAGGTACGAACTGGAAGATATAGCAGATCTGAGATACTAGTGGATAGATCTAGTGCAAAGCTAATGTACCAGTGGACATATCTCGCATAGATATGAGGTATCAACATGAAGATCTAATAGTTTTGAGGTACCAACAAACATATCTAATGTAGATCTTAGTGTCCAGTAGGGAGATTTGGGTAGATCCAGTAACATGTTTCTTCAGGGCTAGAGTTGCCAAGTTTGTTGTATTTGTATTTTTCCTCAGTGGGCCATTTTACCAGTAAGGGATCCCTTGTAAGCTTGGAGTCATTTTTAATGAAAGTTTGATTTGAAGGGAAGAATTTATGTGTGTTGCGTGAAGTTTGGTTTTCCATTTTTTTCTTTTGATATTTTATTTCTAGCCAATATATTTTATTTTGTGTGCTGTAATTTATTGATCAACAAGGAAATACACAAGGTAGTAAAGTATCTAGGTGATAGGAATTGAGATTTCAACATGGTATTGAGAGCGTGTTGAAAAATTAAGAAGCAGTCGGTCAAATAGATGTTCAAGGCTCTAGTTTATTTTTTCTAGAGTGACAACTTGAACATGAAGATGGTATTGAGAAACAAGCTCAGATCCATCCAGATTTCAATATTTGACAATGTTACCAGTTACTTCATGAGGATCACCAAGACACATGATCAAATTGCATCCATTGGGGAGAAAGTGGATGACATAAAACTCATGAATGTGGCATTGAATGGTTTCACCAAGTCATGGGAACTATTTGTCAAGGGAGTGTATTCTTAGGAGAAACTTATAGATTGGTATAGGATTTTGGATGATTGCATCCAGTAAGAGAATAGGGAGGAGTCTAAATATAACAAGCAAGAAGATGGAGAGGAGCACCTAGCTCTAGTCATTTAGGCCAAGAAGAGTAAAGGAAGAGGTTTCAAGGGTAATAGTGAGGGGGGAAACTAAGGACAATTAAAATCAAGTGCTTCATGTGCCACAAGATTGGTAACTATACATCACAGTTTTGAGAGAAGAAGAATGGGTAAGGGAAGACACATACATTAGCATCAACATAGACAAAACTAGATGAGGTTGCAACAAAGTTTGAGAAGGACTTCTCAGTGGTCTCCTACCTCTCTACCAACACCAACACCAACACAAGGAGTGCTTGGTACTTGGAAAATGGTACATATCATCATATGATAGAAGAAAGGAAACTATTCAATAGTTTGACGGAGAAGGACTCAGGGACCCATGTGGATCTTGGTGACGATGCCAAGTATGCAGTGAAGGGAGAGGGAATTATCTTATTCCAGCTTGAGTTAGGTGGTTCGTTTGAGGCCCAGGATGTGATTTATTTACCATAACTAAAGAATAATATGCTCTCAGTCTCATTTTTGGAGGAAAAAGGTTTCACTGTCATGTTCAAGAAAGGGAAAGTACTCATACGTCTAGAGAGATCTAGCCTTGACACAAAAATGATAATTGGGGTTAGAGAGGGAAATTTATATAGGTTGCAGGGAAAGCCTAGTTATAGGTCCAAGGGGATATTGGATCTCATCCATTCATATGTGAATGGATCGATGTCAATGGAAAAGGAAAAGGAGAAGAAATCTCTGAAGGGAGATTAGAGTTCAAATACTTCTAATTCAGAGAGTCAACATTCAAGTGGGGAGGAGGAGTTAACCCCTTCTAGCTTCGTAGAAGACCTAGTTGGTTTGAACTGAAATTAAAGGATGCTCGGGAGAAAGTTGAGGGTCCTAGGAGCACAATCAAGGAGAGTATGCCTCCAAAGAAGTTTTTGAACTTCATGGCACTAATGAGTAACACCATTGAAGAGGTAGTAGACTAGCAGGTACAACAAGATGCCTTGGTGCAGGATGATGTGTGTGACATTGTGCCAAGACTGGAGGGAAAACCAATTCCAGGTGGCTCTTCGAGAAGTACCTTCCTCGCTAAAAGGGTGTGTTTATGTTTGTAGCATCGATAGGTACTTCCACATTGGTTGGTGTCTGACATGTGGAAGTCATCATTAATACCTCTTAGAAATTTGGAAATTCACTTTAATTAAAGGAATTATTAAAGTGAATATCATTTTATAATAAAGTGATTTTAATTTAATGAAAATCTAAAGTTATTAGCATTGGTGAATTAAATGAGGTGAGATCTAATTTCAACCATTAATCACTTTGGAGATTAGGGTTAGGGTACAACTCAATCTTATAAAAGGTAGGAAAGGTGAGAGGAGAATACACATTCATTGGACATATATTGGAGTTAGTGATTCATAGAGAGACAAAAGAATGTATTTTTCTCAAGGATTGAATCACGAAGGACTATGATTTAAGGAGATATCAACATAGGCGGAGAAGGATTTTCAACTAGAGATAAATTCCAAAGGAGGAAAGAGGAAAAGAGGAAAACAACATACATATCAAGGCAATAGGAAAACTGTAGGACATTTATGGGAAGTACACACTAGGGACAACCATAGGTATGAAGCATACACGATAGAAAATAGTGCTATAGGTGCGAGCCAGTTAGCTCAGGCATGCACATACGTGAGATTCAAGTATCTTAGGAGCGTACATATGCATGAGACAATTATCTTAGGTGCATACATACATGTGAGATAATTATCTTAGGAACGTACATATGCATGAGACAACTTCTCAAGGTGCATACACATGCATTGAGCATGCGATAAAGGCTGTGTACATATTCGTACATGCCATATGTGTAGGGATGTATAGGGGAAGTATGAAGTAGAGGGTTTTCCCAAGTTTTTTGTACTTGTATTTTTCCTTAGTGGGCCATTTTCCTTGTAAGGTATCCCTTGTAAGATTGGATCCATTATTAATGAAAAGCTATTTTAAAGGGAATAATTTTTGTATGCTGTGTGAGATTTACTTTCTAGTTTGCTTCCACTATTTTTATTTCCAGCCAATATCTTTTATTTTGTGTGATATAATTTGATTATAAGCAAGGAAATACACAAGCTAATAATCTATCTAGGTGTTGGGAATTGAGATTTTAACACTCTGGAAGAAGGCCATGGTTGAAGAAATGGAAGCCTTGGATAAGACTGAGGCTTGGGATCTAGTTGAGTTGTTGTCTGGAAGAAATACCATGGGTATCAAATGGATGTTTAAGAAGAATTTGAATGAAAAAGGTAAAGTGGAGAAGTATAAATCTCTACTAGTAGCAAATGGATATTCCCAAGTAGAGGAATTGATTTTGGTGACATTTTTTCTCTGGTTGCTAAATTGAATTGAATTATATTTCTTTTGTCCATTGTTGCTTATTTTGATATTGAAGTAGAATAGATGGATATAAAGACAACATTCCTACATAGGGATATTGAAGAAGAAATCTACATGAAATAAGAATAAGGTTTTGTAGTGAAGGGAAAGAAAGTGCTGGTTTGCAAGTTGAAAAAGTCCCTGTATGGGTGAAATCAATCTCCAAGGATGTGGTATCAAAAGTTTGATATTTATATTTTGGGACTTGGATTCACAAGGAGAAAAGATGATCACTCTGTGTATTTCAAATTAGTTGGTGATAATTTTATTTATGTGTTTCTGTATGTTGATGATATGTTGTTGATGGGAAACAACAAGGAAATAATCAAGGAAGTAAAAAATCATTTGTCTTGTAAATTTGATATAAAATATCTTGGTGCTGCAAATTTTATTTTGGACATGGAAATTAAAAGATATTGGGAAAACATGAAACTCTAGTTGAATAAGAGGAAATATGTTGAGACAATATTGCATATGTTTAATATGCATGAATGTAAATCGATCAAGGTCCCTAATCCTGTAGGTGTAAAGTTATCTGTAGGTCAATGTCCCAAGACACAAGAAGAGGAAGATGACATGTCTCATGTTCCTTATGCTAGTGATGTTGGTAGTTTGATGTATGTAATGGTTTGTACTAGACCAGACATTACACATTCATTGGGAGTTTTGAGCAGATATATGTCAAAACTAGGAAACGAGAATTGTACAACTGTAAAGTGGGTTTTTAGATGTTTTTGTGGAACAAACGATTATGGATTTTTCTACCAAGGAAGGCCCAGTGTAGACATAGTGTTTGACATACATGGATTTTTTGATGTAGACTGGGTTGGATATCTATATCTTAGAAGCTACAAGTGGTTATGTGTTTAACCTATTTGGAGGAGAAATTAGTTATATGAGCAAGAGATAGTCTATAGTTTCACTCTCAACTACATAAGATGAATACATGGAATCCGTTCATGTAATTGAGGAAGATGTATGGTTACAAAAATTGTGTTTAGGTATTGGGTTTGTACAACAAGGTGTAAGGTTAGATTGTGACATACAAAGTGAAATATTTCTAGCAAACAACCCTAGTTATGATTCTAAGGCAAAGAACATTGATATTCAATATCACTTTGTGAGAGACATGGTTTAAGAAAAGAAGGTGTTTCTAGTGAAGGTGGACACTTTGAAGAATATTGCAGATTCATTGAAAAAGTCTATAAGTATTGATAAGTTCTCTTGGTGTAGAAAAGAAATGGGCATTGCTGATTATGTAATCCTGGAGCCCCTTGTGATGCATGAGCATTTCCAACAAAGCAAGAAAAGCAGAGGACAACTAGATATGCACCAACACACATTTTGAGGATGTTTCGAATTTGAAAGGATGAAGCATTAATGTAATATCTGGAAAATATATTTTTTCTTTTATGGTTTGGATATTGTAATGCAAATCTTGAGAGGTTGCTCTCATCTGTTTGTTGGAGGCAATTAATGTAATAAATGTAAATTAGATGTAGGTTTTATTTCGATTAGATAGCTTAGAGTTGTAGGAGGGAAAACTCTAGAAAGCTCCCTCGTATGTATTGTATTGTATTATCATTATTCTCAATTGTAAGAGAGTAGGAGAGCAGAGAAGAACAAAGACTGTAGAAGTTGTATAAGCAGATAACTGTTGCTATAGAACCCATGTACATGAATGCTTGAGTTAAAATAAGAATGCTTTAACTCAATCTCATGGTGTTGTGATGAATACTATTTGCATCTATAGAATGGTATGTTTACAATTTTATTTTATGCTCTGTTATGCATTTTGTTTCAATGCTTCGTATGTATGATTTCATGTTGAATGTATGAAGTCTTTGAGAGGGAGAGTATGAGTTTCAATTGTTACTCGTCCTGAGAATTCCTGCAAGGAGTGAAATGAAAGTCCGCAAGGAGTGCGTCGACGAGTTCTGAGTTTTACCTCATAAAATCTTAGGAGAGATACCGTTGTTTTCATACTAGCAGAAGTGAAAGTAGTGCACAGAGTCATGCAAGGTGTGCGCAGGCAAGTTGAAGTCTTAGAATTTTCCAACCCAGTGAGTGGTTGAAGAGCTACTGTCGCGAGGAGTGTGAAAAGTTGGTAGTTCAGATAATCAAAGATTATCGTGAATGCCGCAAGGAGTGCGGAAAAAATCCCTTAAAATCCTTGAGGTTGCAGCAAGATCCAAGCTCAGGAGTGATAGATACTTCAAAGTGTTCGAAGGAAAGACGAGGTTGAAGTCATTTCACAGAACAAAATCTCAGAAGGAAGACGCCCATTTATTTGGCCAGAAGTAATGAGAACTTGAACGGACGGTTGAAATTCTCAGAGGGAGAACTACTGATTTTCCGTGTACTGTTGGATCCAGTGGATCAATGACAAAGTTAGGGATGAGTGTCTTTCAACACTCACAATATTAGAAGGAATAGTCACCGTTGGATCTGGATCAACGGGAGCCATTGATATTGTGGTTTGAATTTCGACATTTCAGGATTTGGAGTGTGGAGAAGGTCGTGACTTGGAGATCTCGAGTTGCGAAATCCCGATACGCGAAATTTCAACACAATCTAGACCATCAGATCATGGGAAGCTCAGGGCCGTCGATCTGAGGAGAAGAATTCGTAAGTTTGTACTTCAGGAGACAGTAGAAGAGTCACATCGTGAACTCACGAGTCACGAAATCCTGACGCGCTCAGAGGTGGACCCCAGGACTTGGGAGAGGTCATATAGTTGAGGCATAAGGGAGGAGATAAAGATCTGTTAGCCCTTTTTAGGGTTTTAGGGATTGAAGGAGTCAGAGGGACTCACAATAGGAATCGCGAAGTCGTGAAACCCAAAAGAAATTTCAGGTGAAGGTCGTGGTCAGATCGGCTAGTCACGTGGAGTGGAGGTTCACGCCTAGTGCTTGCTCACATAGGTGTAACTTCTAAGAAGGACCTATGGTTATATGTGTGAAGGTTCCAGTGGGAGCTAAAGAGCCATTCTGAATCAAGGGAATAGAAAGATCCAAGACCGGGAGGTCACGCAGAGCCTGCTGAGGCAGGGGTGCTGCGTCACCTTGTATGAAAAGAAAAAAAGTGGGAGAATGTTGGGAATGTGTTATATTCTTTTCATGATTAGATCCATGCATTGTATGTTGCGCTAGGTGTGTTAGGGGGTTTCGAGTTATTTTTGGTTCATTTTTGGGTGGTTTTTTGGCAACCGTTTTTCATCCCACTATATGCAATTATGGCTAAGTTATTTAATATGGGTCGATGGATTAGGGTTTTGGATGCCACAAAATCATATATATCATATTATAAATGGTGAAGTTAATATAATGAGAGTTAGAGGTGAATATATAAACATTTTATGGTTTTCCCAGTTAAGGGTTTCCAGGGTAAATTTCTAAGTACTATGTGTGAATACTTTTGTTTTCATTCTATTTTATAAAGAACATGTGTGTGCATTTCTATACTGTAAATGTTTAAAAATTACAAAATAGTACTTTAAGGAAACTCATCCAATGTCTTCACATAGATCCAAACCCACCTAAAGGATATAAATGGAAACAAGATACATTGTGTTATAAAGGATGCATTGTTTTGGAAAATTATTCATCCTTAAAACAATGAGTCTTAGAGGAGCTACATTCATCACCGATAGTAGGTCACTTTGGATTTCATAAAACTTATGAAAGAACTAAGAATTGATTCTTCTAAGAAGGAATGAAAACATATATCAATAATTTCATAACATCTTGTGACAGTTTCCAAAAAAACAAGGGAGAGATGGTGAAAATTCCATAGGAATTGCAACCACTACCAATCCCAACAATATTTTGGACCAACAAATTAATGGATTTTATTGCGGGACTCCCAAAAGTGGGTAACAAATCAATCATCATGGTGATTGTCGACCATCTTTCAAAAACTGCTCATTTTTTTGCCCTAGATCATCCGTTCACTCCTTCCTTAGTTTCCCAGGTCTTCATGGATCATATGTTTACGCTAAATCGTATACCCACTTCTAGTGTCTCGAATCGGGACCTCACATTCACTAAATTTTTTTGGAAGGGGCTACAAATGGATATGCGCACTGCATGGGAACTTATTTGAGAGGATGTGCTTCTGGAAATTCGCATCAATGGGTATATTAGCTTACCCTAGCTGAATGGTGGTACAATACCACTTATCATGGAGCTACCAAAATGACATTGTATGAATCTATTTATGCCCAAAAATCCCTGTCAGTGGCATCCTATGTACTATGCACCTCCAAGGTTTAGGCAGTAGATAAGATGCTTCACACCATAGAAGCCATTATATATACCCTCAAGGACAACTTGGTTATGGTGAAAAAACAAATGAAAGAACAAGCTAATAAACATAGATCCAAATGTTCTTTTTCCGAAGGGGATGAAGTGTTTCTTTTCATGTATCCTTATAAATAAACATCACTCAAAGATAAAGTTCCCCAGAAGTTATCTCCCAAGTTCTATGGTCCATATTAGATCATACAATACATTGGATAGGTGGCCTACAAGCTGGCTCTCCCATCCCACTCTAAGATTGATCTAGTCTTTCATGTGTCATGTTTGAAGAAGGTTGTGGGATTGAATTGCAAAGTGCAAACTAACCTACTAGAAATTGATGAATAAGTTTCCATTTGGCTCTAGAAAGAAACAATATTGGATACTAGAGAGTGTCAGTTGTGCCAACACACGATTAGGGAAGTCCGATCCAATGGAAATATATGCAACTAGAAGATGTCAGATGGGAATCGACAATGATTCTACAACAATTTCCTCACCTTCATCCTCAAGGACAATATTTCTTTCAAAGGGGGAGGGAATGTTAGTGTCCTACCCTAATCCCCTTACTTAGGATACTTTATTTATGTATGAGGCCACCTTACTTGAATAAGGCCCCCTAAATAGTTAGTTAATAGTCACTCATTGTAAAAAGGGTCATTTTCAATAATAAGGCCCAAATTAGTTACTAGTGGGCCCATAGGTAGTTAATATTCTCCATTGATAACTATATATAGAGTAGAAGGTTGTGTAATGTTTTGTGAAGACTTGTGATTGTATTTGGAGATTTTTTCTCAAAGGTTCCCCCCTTGAAGAGGAAAGTGAACATATATCTCTATTCTTGAATATCATTAATATAAGAGATCTTTCTCAGGGTTTATCTATTTTCTCTTGTGTTCTTTGGTTTTTCACGACTATTCTATTACATTCCATGTGATTGCTCTGAAGTTTTTGGGTTAAGTACATTACAAGTTTTCATATAGGTTTGAGATTGATTTATCATTCTAACAATATCTTATTAGTGTTTTCAATGAATCAAGTAGAGTTTTCTCAGGTTTGCATAGACTTTGTTTTGATATTTTTAATGAAAATTTGATTAGAAAAATATTATGGTTTCAATTTCCACACTTGGAAAGAAAAAATATAGATACATTTGATGAACAAAAACCTACGGGGAATAATAAAGGGATTGAGAAATCACCTACTAATCCAGATAAATCACTGGAATGGTAGAGTATAGATGATACAATCAAATCCATTATTGGACTTTCTCTATCAAATTCAAAGTTGTATCATGTAGATTTGGAAAAATAATCCAAGGAAATATGGGATAATTTGAATAAATTGATTGGAGAAAAAGTGGTAAATGAAAAGTTTTCTCTAAAGCTTCAATTGTTTGGATTCAATATGTTTGCTTCAATTGTTTAGATTCAATATGTTTAGATTCAATTCAGATGCTTGTGGATTAAATAAACTATATCTCATTAGGGTTATAAGACATGCATACGAGGATTGATATTCTATAGTTCAGGGGAGATCTAGGATCTAGAAGTTCAATATCATACCTTTATGAGGGTTATGAGACATTTCATGTACAAATGGTGTTCAATGATGTTGGGAACTTGAATACAATTGAGAGACTATACCTTTCAGAGGAATAATGAGTAGTTTGAAGGAGTCTTACTAGTTCAAGCAATGTATTCAAATTAGAAGAAGATTCTAAAGAATGTTTGGTATCTATTTACTTTTGATATTTTGTTTTAAACACTATAAGCCTTAAGAGGGGATATTAGAATATAAGGCTTACCTTTATAATAAACTCACCTTAGTGAATTAGGCTAAAAGATAGTTTTTTAGGTTATTATTGGTCTTTAGGGTTTTGGATAAGTATCTCATATTTTGAATAACTTTTACATATTTAAATATCTATATAAGAGAAACAAATACCATCATAATATGTACTTTGGTTATTCATAATATCAAATTGTGTTATTGTTTTCATTCTTCATTATGTTTGGCTATATGCTTCAACCCTATCTAGGGGTTTGGAATTATGTGGGGTATAGTGTGTTAGATATGTTTTATATTCTTTACACGAATAGAATTAATGTCTACGTTGCACCGGGTGCACAGGGAGGCAAAGCCTCTCGATTTTTGTGTCCATTTTTGGGCGGTTTTTTGGCTCATGGTTTTCCCCCGAAGGTTTTCTATTTATGGTTAAGAAATTAGGGTTTTTGAATAATGCATGTTATTGGATTAGGTTTTTGGATGCCACTGGCTCCTATATGTATATTGTATTGTAAAAAATGTATGATGTGAATGGATACATAATATGTTGGTTTTCCCGGTTTGGGTTTCCAAGGGAAAAATATTTGTGTAATGTGTGTATTTTCCATTGCATCTTTTCTATTTTTATTGAAAAATTGTTTCCAGTAAAACATTGTACAAGGTTAAAATCTACCTTTGGTATCAGAGAAATTATTGGCTTCAGGGGGATGCCTTTGTGGTCAGGGGTTTGGTTTGAGACTGTGATAAGCCTTGTTACAGTGGGAGATCTGTGGTATTGATTCTTCAGGTTAAGAGAAATGGTGAGCTGTTCAAAAATAGAGATCGATAAATTTAATGGGAAAAGTTTTGAGCTCTGGAAGCTCAATATGGAAGATCTGTTGGTAGATAGAGATCAATGGGTGGAGGTGGATCCAAGTACTACACCTACAGGAACACCAACATATGACTGGAAAAATTTGGATCAGAAGGCGAAGAGCACAATCCGATTGTGTCACTCAGATTCAATATTATTGAATGTTTCAGGGCAAGCTACAACCAAGGAGTTATGGGATAAGTTGGGGAACTTGTATCAGTCTAAGTCCCTTGTAAATAAACTGTTCCTACGGAAAAAATTGTATAACCTGATGATGAGATATGGAGACTCAGTGACAGAGAATCTGAATGCCTTTAACATTGTTGTAAGTCAATTGTTATCTGTTGAGATTAAAATTTCAGATGAAGATAAGTGTATCAATTTACTGTGCTCTTTACCAGAATCGTGGGATAGTCTAGTTGTGGCCATAGGTAGTAATACAACTACGTTGAGTTTCAATGATGTGGTCTCATCCTTTTTATCAGAGGAGATGAGACAAAAGAACATGGAAGGACAGAGAAAAGACGGATTATTTGCAATAGGATGCTGCAAGGATAGAAATAGATCTAAGTCCTCAAGTGGGAGATATAAGTCTAAGGGTAGATCTAAATCTCCCAAAAAGTTTGTAAAGGTATGCTGGAGATGTGTAAAAGAAGGGCACTTCAAGAAGCAATGTAGATCCAAAAGCATTGATAAAGTGAATGGATATGAAGGTGCTCCCTCTACAAAAGAAAATACCTCCAAGGAAGAAGGAGGGGATGCGTATTTGGCTTCTTCAAGCACACATGCAGATCGTGAGGTATGATTGGTTGAATCATGTGCATCCTTTCATATGACTCCCCACAAGGAGTGGTTCTGTGAATATGAAAGGTATGATGGAGGTAATGTTTTCCTAGGTGATGACTCGATAACCTAAATCATAGGACGAGGAAAAGTCAAGTTGAGGCTAATAGATGGAAGCATTAGAAAACTTATTTTTTTTCTTCACATCCTAGGATTGGCCAGAAATTTGATTTCTATAAGCAAAATGGACGATGCAGGGGTAAAAATGGTGTTTGAAAAAAAAACCCGTAGGATGGTTCGAGGAGAAATGGTGTTGCAGAAGGGAGTTCAGATTATAACTTTGTATAAGATGCAAGGAAGAACTATTAGTGATGGGTGTAATAGTTCCATTGTTCCTGATATTGGATCAGAAGAAGAAAAAACTCCTACAGTCTTTGGAGAAAAGGTTATGTCGTGGCAAAAAATACTGGGGCATATCAGAGAGAAGGGTCTTTGACTACTACATGGTAAAGGTATGGTTGAAGGTATGTATAACAACTCTCTAGATTTTGATTTCTATGAACATTGTGTATATGGGAAGCAAAATCAGGTAAGATTCCCCTTTGGTGAAATGAAGGCAGAAGGAATTTTACAGCTAGTGCACAATGATTTTTTTGGACCTATGACGATTCCATCATTGGGAAAATATGTGTACTATGTATCATTTATAGATGAATTCTTGAGGAATAATTGGATATATTTCCTCAGGAAGAAATATGAAGTCTTTGACAGGTTTAAAGAGTTTAAGGCTCTTGTTTAGAATCAAACGGAGAAAAGAATTAAGGTGCTAAGGACAGATAATGGCTAAGAGTTCCACGAGAATGAATTTGAAGAGTTCTATAAGAAGTGTGGTATAGAAAGGCATAAGACTATTCCATATACACCTTAGCAAAATAAAGTTGTAGAAAGGATGAACAAGATGTGGATGGAAAAAGAAAGGTGCATGCTTAGTGGTGCAGGTTTAGGGCAAGAATTCTTGGCAGAGGTAGTGGGTGCTGCATGTTACCTGGTCAATCGATCACCCTCATCAACACTAGATGAAATGACTCCACATGAGGTATGTAATGGTAAGAAACCCTCTCTCACACATCTCAAGGTATTCTCCAAAGGAAAATAGGAGTAAGCTAGATAAGAAGACTGAAAAGTGTATCTTTATTGGGTATAAACATAGTCTCAAAGGTTATAAGATTTGGAACCCATAAACTAAGAAGGTTGTGTATAGTCGAGATGTGGTATTTAGAGAAATGTAGGATGTTGTCAAACAGGAAGTCCTACCAAGTAAGGAAGAACCATAGAAAATAGAGTTTGAGCCAAAGGATTATGAATCCGACTCTAGAGAAGAACATGATTAAGAGGAAGAAGATCCTCATACTCCAGTATTGAGGAGATCGATGTGAGAAAAAAGGCCACTGGAAATGTATACTCCAATTGATATCTGTTCAAATTTTTCTTTGTCTATTACTGATGATGATCCTAGAAATGTTAGGGAGACTAGTGTGGTTGACAGTTTGGTGTATGCAATGGTCTGTACCAGACTGGACATTGCACATGCAACGAGAGTTTTGAGAAGGTATATGTCAAAAACAGGAAAGGAACATTGGACAACAGTAAAGAGGGTTTTTAGGTATATTCATGGCATTGCTAGCTATGGATTATGCTAACAATGAATACCAGGATTGGACAAAGTGTTGGACATACATGGATTTATGGATGCAGATTGGGCTGGAGATCTAGATCGTAAGAGATCTACAAGAGGGTATGTGTTTAACCTATTTGGAGGAGCAATCTGTTGGATGATAAAAATACAGTTTGTAGTGGCACTTTAAAGTACATAAGCTGGATACATGGAAACCACTCATGCAAGAAATGAAGCAATATGGTTACAAAGATTATGTTCAAGTATTGGGTTGGTACAACAAGTTGTAAGGATAGATTGTGACAATCAGAGTGCAATTTTTTTGGTGAAGAACCCGACTTATCATTCAAAGACAAAGCATATTGATGTTCAATATCATTGTGAGAGACATGGTTGAAGAAAATAAGCTGTTGCTGATGAAGGCGGTCACTTTGAAGAATGTTGCAAATTCATTAACAAAATCTGTGAGCACTGAGAAGTTTTCTTGGTGTAGAGGATCTATGGACATTACTATCCTGGATTGTTGACTATGTAACCCTGTAATCCCCTATATGAAAAGAAAACAACAAGTGGGAGAATGTTGGATACATTTTATATTCTTTGCACGACTAGAATTAGTGTTTGTGATGTGCCGAGTGCATAGGGGGGTAAGAAGGGGGGCCACTAGGCCCCTCCTTGGGGGGTTGTAGTGGGGCAGAGCCATTGAATTTTTTTTTGCCTCGGTTTTCTTGTCCATTTTTGTGTGGTCCTCAATTTTCGTGTCCATTTTTGGGTAGTTTTTTGGCACATGGTTTTTCGCTGATGGTTTTCTATTTTTAGTTAAGGAATTAGGGTTGTTGACTAATCCAGGTCATTGGATTAGGGTATTGGATGGTTGGATCGTATATGTATATTTTATTTTAAACAATGTATGATGTGAATGAATATAGAATATGCAGGTTTTCTTGGTTTGGGTTTCCAGGGGAAAAATATTTGTGTAATGTGTGTATTTTCCATTGTATCTTTTTTGTTTTTGTTGAAAATATGTTTGTAGTAAAATATTGTACAGGATTAAAATCTACATTTGGTATCAGAGAAATTATTGGCTTTGGGGGGACGCCTTTGTGGAAATGGTTTGGCTTGGGATTGTGATAAGCCTTGTTATAGTGGGAGATCTGTGGTATTGATTCTTTAGGTGAAGAGAAATGGCGAGCAGTTCACAAATATAGATCGAGAAATTTAATGTGCAAAGTTTTGAGTTGTGGAAGATCAAGGTGGAAGATTTGTTGGTAGACAAAGATCAATGGGTCATGGTGGATCCATGTACTGCACCTACAGGAACCTTAGCAGACGACTGGAAAAATTTGGATCGGAAGGCAAAGAGAAAAATCTGATTGTGTATCTCAGATTCAATATTATTGAATGTGTCAGGGGAAGCTACACGTAAGGAGTTATGGGATAAGTTGGGGAACTTGTATCAGTCTAAGTCCCTAGTAAATAAACTGTTCCCGCGAAAAAAAGTGTATAACCTGAGGATGAGAGATGGAGACTCAGTGACATAGCATCTGAACACCTTTAACACTATGGTAAGTCAGTTGTTATCTGTTTAGATTAAAATTTCAGATGAAGATAAGTGTATCAATTTACTGTGCTCTTTACCAGACTCGTGGGATAGTCTAGTTGCGACCATAGGTAGTAATACAACTACCTTGAGTTTCAATGATGTGGTCTCATCCTTGTTATCGGAGGAGATGAGATGGAAGGACATTGAAGTACATAGCACATATGCATTATTTGCAAGAGGACGCTCCTAGGATAGAAATATATCTATGTCCTCAAGTGGGAGATACAAGTCTAAGGGTAGATCTAAATCTACCGGAAATTTTGTAAAGTTATGCTGGATATGTGGAAAATAAGGGCACTTCAAGAAGCAATGTAGATCCAAAAGTGTTGAGAAAGTGAAGGGATATGAAGGTGCTCTCTCTACAGAAGAAAATACCTCCAATGAAGAAAGAGGGGAAGTGTACTTGTATTGTTCAAGAACACATGCAGATCATGAGGCATGGTTGGTTGACTCAGGTGCATCCTTTCATATGACTCTCCACAGGGAGTGGTTCTGTGAATATGAAAGGTATGATGGAGGTAATGTTTTCCTAGGTGATGACTCAACAATCAGAGTCATAGGACAAGGAAATGCAAGTTGAGTATCATAGATGGAAGGATTAGAAGACTGACTCGTGTTCTACACATCCCAGGATTGGCTAGAAATTTGATTTCTGTAAGAAAAATAGACGATGCAGGGGTAAAAACAATATTTGAAAAAGAAACCTGCAAGATGGTTCGAGGAGCAATGGTGTTGCTGAAGGGAGTTCAGATTTTCGAATTCTGTATAAGATGCAAGGAAGCACTATTAGTGATGGATGTAATAGTTTCATTGTTCCTGATATTGGAGCAGAAGAAGAAAAAATTCCTATAGTCTCTAGAGAAAAGGTTATTCTATGGCATCAAAGGTCGAGGCATATCAAAGAGAAGGGTCTTCAAATACTACATGGTAAAGCTATGGTTGAAGGCACGTCTAAGTTCTCTTTGGATTTTGATTTCTTTGAACATTGCGTATATGGGAAGTAGAATCGAGTAAGATTCTCCTCTCGTGAAACAAGGGTAGAAGGAATTTTACAGCTAGTGCACAATGATGTGTTTGGACCTGTGACAATTCCATCATTGGGAAAATCTGTCAGGGAGGTGAGTGCGGTTGGTATTTTGATGTATGCAATGGTCTATATTGCACATGCAGTGGTATTTTTAAGCATGTATATGTCAAAACCAAGGAAGGATCATTGGACAAGAGTAAATGGGGTTTTTAGGTATTTGCGTGGCACTGCTAGCTATGGATTATGCTACACAGTAAGACCAGGATTGGGAAAAGTGTTGGACATACATGGCTTTGTGGATGCAGACTGGGTTGGAGATCTGAATCATAGGAGATATACAATAGGGTATGTGTTTAACCTATTTGGAGGAGTAATCAATTGGATCAGCATAAGACAGTTTGTAGTGGCACTTTCAACTACAAAAGATGAATACATGGAAACCACTCATGCAATCAAGGAAGCTGTATGATTATAAAGATTGTGTTTAGGTATTGGGTTGGTACAAAAAGCTGTAAGGATAGATTGTGACAGTCAAAGTGCAATTTTTCTGGCAAAGAACCCGACTTATCATTCAAAGACAAAGCATATTGATGTTCAATACCACTTTGTGAGAGACATGGTTGAAGAAAAGAAGGTGTTGCCGATGAAGCTGGAAACTTTGAAGAATTTTGTGGATTCATTAACAAAATATGTGAGAACCGAGAATTTCTCTTGGTGTAGAGGATCTATAGGTGTTGCTACCATAGATTGTTGACTATGTAACCATGTAACCTCCTGTATGCAAAAAAAACAACAAGTGGGAGAATGTTGGATATGTGTTATATTCTTTATACGACTATATTTAGTACTACGTTGCACCGAGTGCACAAGGGGGCTGCTAGGCCCCTTCTGGGGGGGTTGTAGGGGGGTAGAGCCCCCAATTTTTTTCCTTGATTTTCATGTCCATTTTTGAGTGGTCCTCGATTTTTGTGTCTATTTTTGACCAGTTTTTTGGCACATGGTTTTTCATCGATGGTTTTCTATTTCTGGTTAAGGAATTGAGATTGTTGACTAATCTGGGTCATTGGATTAGGGTTTTGGATGCCGCTATCCCTTATATGTATATTGTATTTTAAACAATGTATGATGTGAATGAATATAGAATATGATGGTTTTCCTGGTTTGGGTTTCTAGGGAAAAAATATCTGTGTAATGTGTGTATTTTCCATTTTATCTTTTCTGTTTCTATTGAAAATATGCTTGTAGTAAAATATTGTACAAGATTAAAATCTAAATTTGGTATCAGAGCAATTATTAGCTTCAGGGGGATGCCTTTATGGTCATGTGTTTGGATTGGGACTATGATACGTCTTGTTACACTGGGAAATCTATGGTATTGATTCTTTAGGTGAAGAGAAATGACAAGTAGTTTGGAAATAGAGATCGAGAAATTTAATGGGCAAAGTTTTGAGCTGCGGAAGCTCAAGATGGAAGATTTGTTGGTAGAAAAATATTAGTGGGTCGCGGTGGATCCAGGTACTGCACTTACATGAACATCAATAGATGACTGGAAAAAGTTGGATTAGAAGGCGAATATCACAATCTGATTGTGTCTCCCAGATTTAGTATTATTAAACGTGTTAAGCCCTAATATTGGCTCATTACCCCTTAATTGGGGCATATTATATTAGTAATTTTATTTTATTTATGTCGGCTTTAGGCCATTAGTTGTAATTATACCTTCTAGTCTCCTATATATACCAAGGAG
>JASDQU010013167.1:10799-35675 GCA_032191745.1 Picea mariana
ATATATATATATATATATATATATATAGATATATATTTATATTTATTGAAAAAAATTATTATAATTTAGTTTTCAAGTAAAAGTGGGCACAATAGTTATAAGTTGTTATTCCATGCTGACCACACCTCTTTAAAAGAGTTTTTGGTAGTCCATAAGGGGATAGATTCTCACTCCAATTAGATATTTCTAAGTCTTGAGTGTAAACCGTTCCCTTACATAAAAAGAAGCCTAGTTCTTAGTCCTTCAGAGACACTTTTAGGTCTTATTTTAAGATCAACTAGATATTTCTAAGTTTTGAGTCAATAACCCGTTCCCTTACTTAAAAAGAAGACTAGTTCTTAGTCATTCATAAACACTTTTAGGTCTTACTTTAAAACCAAAACAAAAGTAGTTTCAACCTAAATAATGTTTACAAGAAAACTAGTTTTATATTTAAGCATCATAGTCGTCATCTAAACTACCTCTATTAAAATCATATACATTTTAATAATATTTAACTTTAATCCTTACATAAAACTAGATGATGATACTACCTTTATCTCCAATTACAAATTAATCTTTATAAAAAAATATTATATATAAATATATATATTAAAAAAATCTATTTTACTTTTAATGTAAAAAAATATTATAAATTACATTCCAATATATAACATATCGTTATTATAATAAGTGAGGACATGCAAGTTATATTGTAAATTGTACTATCTACTATTTATTATTTAGTTACTCAAAGTTATTCTATTTATATATTTAATTTAATCTAATGTGTAGTGTTTTATAAAGAATATGAATTTTTGGAAAAAATAAAATTTTGATTTATAACACTTTAAAAATGTTAATATGACTATTTTTAGTTTTATGTGTGGTTTTTTTAATGGTATGTGCATAAAAATGATTAAAGGTATTTGAATGATAGATCAGAGGATTTGTAAGCTAGAAATTTTGGTGACATCAACATGTTATGCTATGTGATTTTGTCCCAAATTTTCATACATTCTTTAAAAAAAAATTAATTGTGATTTGTATTTTTTGATTGTGATTTGCATTTTTTTTTGTGTGAGTTTTTAAGTCTTATACATTTTTTTTAAGGTGAAGTTTATAGTTTTTAAAATTGTGTTTTCTTTTTTTTAATATTTTATCTGATTGTGATTTGTATTTTTTTTTAAATGATGTGAGTTTTGAAGTGTTAAAAAGTTTTTCAATAATGATTTTTTTATAAGATGTTAATTTCAATCTTTTATTTATTTATTTTTAATTTCTTAAAATAATTTTTTTGTCTAAAATTTAATTAAAAATTATTAAAATTGTAAATTTGAATTATTAGAATTCAATGATTTTTTTTTTAATTGAAATTATTTATGTATTAAAAAATAATTTAAATAATGAAAAATTACAATTTTACAAGGAATTATATAATTCGATTTTATTAATGATTATCAGAAAAGGGAAAAAATAAGACTTTTAGAAAAGAAAACAAAAAGTATAATATTTGTGATTTGCATTTTTTTTTAAATGATGTGAGTTCTGAATTTTTGTGAGGTGAAGTTTATAGCTTTTSGAATTGTGTTTTTTATAAAACAATATTCTATCTAAATGTGATTTGTATTTTTTTTTTTAATGTTGTGAGTTCTGAAGTGTGATACACTTTTTCTGATGTGAAATTTATAATTTTTCAAATTTTGTTCTTTATAAGATATTAATTTTATTTATTTGTTTATTTATTTTTATTTATTTTTTAGCTGTTATAATTAATTTTTATGTAAAATTTATTGAAATTGTAGATTTGAATTATTAAAATTTAATGATTCAATTAAAAGAAAATTATACATTAAAAAAATTCAAATAATAAAAAATTATAATTTTAAAAGAAATTATATAATCAGATTTTCACTAATGATTAAAATAATTTATCTTTAAATTAAATTTAATTAATATTATTAAATTTAATTAAATTTAAAAAAGTATGGACAATTTTGTTTTTTTACACACAATTTAATACTAAAAAATAAAATTATAACAGATGCATGTTGATTGTCTAAATAAAAAATAAAACTAATACTGGTTTTGAAGCTCCCACCATTGGATTGCTCGGTAATTAACAAGAAGTTGCCACGGATAAACGCGAGTTATCTTAGTGAAAGAGGCTATCCGCTATTAGCAGACCGGTATAAGGATAACCTTAATCTCTCCAATAAAACCAGCTGCACATAAAAACCAGGGCAGTATGTTAGAATGAATCTCAAATAAGAATAGTCATGGGGGACCCTACCATTAGTCATGAAGAAGCTTCCACGGAGAAACACTGCACTCCCACGAGTGAAATCAATGAAGAAGCTATGATGGAAAAAAGCTAATGCTCCACGCGTGAAATCATTAAAATCACATCGATCACCACACATTTGTTACAGTTCAGTGCTACAAAATGCCTGAAATTATTAAAATAACCTACTTCCGTCACCAGCCCTGCAATAAGGGATAGAATTTTGTAACCAATCAAATCAATTAATATTTAAATAATTGAAAAATATATACAAAATCCATTTATAATTTCATACTTTAGAAAACGTTTATAAATTTTTGGTCAGCGATGAATTAATAGATGGTCAAAAGATGAACCATCGCTTTATACTTGCGCGGCAAGTATAATAAGACTTTTACGAAAAAAACAAAAAGTACAACATTTAAAATATTTTTGTATAATGTGTGCTTTACGCCCTTCTTCGGTGACGTTAAATACCTTCTTCGAAATTAGGTTAGGTTTGCCCAATATGAAAGTGTATATATGTATTGAAAAAGCCTATTGCTAACATACTTTTAATTTTAAATTAGATCGCGGTCAGTATCAGTCCAACGAATGCTTACCTGACAGACTTGGAGTGCTTGCCGAAAGGATAGAGTATAGAGAAAAATATACACTTCCGGGTACCTTACCTTCCGGGTAGAGAAAAATATAGACTTCCAGGTACCTTCCGGGTAGAGAAAAATATAGACTTCCGGGTACCTTCCGATAGAGAAGGTACCTTCCGGGTAGAGAAAAATATAGACTTCCGGGTACCTTCCGATAGAGAAAAAGTTGGACTGAAACTCTCGTCACCGATAGAGAAAATGTTGGACTGAAACTCTTGTCATCTATAAAATACGACTACCGATCAAGGGGATTGCAGAAGAATAGCAGAGCGACTTCAGGTTATTACACTCCGGCAGCTGACAAGATGCCCAAGGTAAGTCAGTGGTTATTTATTTCTCATTTTATTTTATTTTTCCAGAGGTTTTTTGACGTGAATTCTGCGCGTGATGGTACAGAAATCCGTGTGGACAGTGGGTTTAGGTACCGAAAGAAACATAAGGGATGCTATGAACACAGTTAGAGCGCTCAAAGGTATAAGTCTCTGTTTATTTATTTTGAATTGGAGTCACGTAGTTGTGCTTTGAAGGATGCAATAATTTGCACAAAATTTTAGTAAGTTTGTAGATCCGTTGCAGGCGTTCTCCAAGCAGAACTTTCGGAAACAAAACTCACTGTAAGTGGAGATTCGGATCCCACAACCATCAAGACAATTATCCAAATATTCGGAACTGCTGAGTTGATTCGAACTGTGCCAGACGACGAGATTATCAAGGTAGGCTAGCGGTTTCTCATTTTATTTTATTTTTTTGAGGTGTTTTGACGTGAATTCTGCGCGTGATGGTTCAGAAAAAAGTGATAAAACTGAGGTTCAAGAACGCAGATTGCAAAAGGAATGCCCTGACGACGGTCAAAGCGCTCAAAGGTATACCTGAGCTTATCTCGATTGCAGATTCGGGCATCCAATGCCCGATGGATGCTCCGAATTTGCAATGTCTGTCCGTAATCTTGTTTTCAAGGATGCAATTTGTACAAAATTTTAGTAAATTTGTAGATCCATTGCAGGTGTTATCTATGCCGAATTTGACGAGAGACATGATGAATTGGTGAGAGACCTCACTGTAATTGGAAATCCAGACGACGCGAAGATGAGGGAAATTCTCAGAATATTCGAAAGCACTGAGGAAAAGCCACTGAAAAATCACCCCAATCCTCAGAAAAATCGGCCCAATCCTCAGAAAGGGTAGAAAAGAAGAAGAGCTGGCCGAAACTCCTTTCAACTTTAGGTCAATAATTCTGATCTGCATGTGGACACCGCTTTGCCTTGGCTTGTCTTCTATGGATAGTGCTCACGAGTTTATGGGGTGTCTCCCAGCACCTATAAACATGGGTTTCAGTATTCTATAATTTTGTTCACTGTAGTCATGACTAGTATTTTGTTCACTTTACGCTTAGAAATGGTATTTTGTTCACGTGGAAATTGAGTTTGTTCACTTTTGTTATGACTAATCTTTTTAATGAGTGAATTTGATATATTTTTTTTAACTTGTGACATATAAATTTAGTTTTTTTTGGGTTCTAAGAGGCTCATTTACAAAATATAGAAACAATGATAGAGAAATCTGAATTGATTTGAAGAAATGTGAGCTCATCATGCATCGTAAGCCTATGTATGCATGGCTTCTCATTAACAATTATGAGATTTAGATTGAACCTAATAATGTTGAAGTCATTGGATTCAATAACCTTTAACAATCTCGCTATTTTAATATTTGAGAGGTCATTGGATTCACTAACCTTTAACAACCTCACTATTTTAATATTTGAGAGGGTTTATGGTTCTAGCAAAAATATTTTAAGTTTATATCGGATTCAATAACCTTAAAGAATTAATATTAAACAATTGTAGAAAAGCATTAATAAAAGCACACTAACTATATAGGATTTTTGTCAAACACATATATTTTTTTATTGTTTTTAATGAACTATGAATGTAATACCTACATACAACTATATTATAAGTAGAAACACACATTACCAAGAAAGTATTGTAGTGAAAAATAACAATGAACAGTAGTCACAAAACACATGTGCACACTTAGAATTTTGGCAACCAGCAAGGGAAAACTCAAGTTTGGGGAAACCCACCAAGAAAAAGATTTATTATAGCTTCAGGAAGTTCACAAGTTACAACAGTAATGCATTTGGCAGCAAGAGAACACTTATAGACACCCAAACTATCCCACACAATTTTTGCCTTGCTTTTCGTGCCCAAAAGTCTGTCTAGCCTATACAGCCACTCCAAATCAGCACCTCAATAATTGTGCCAACTTGTTGTTGTATGGCCTGATATGTACAACCCTGTTACAGAAAGAAAAAGCCTCAATCAACCTCCAAAAACATGCCATCATGTGCCTCGATTTATGCGCCCTTCTTCCTTATGATACAAATTGTACGGATCTGTAAAAGATGACCTCTACCACAGCTCTAAACTTCAACAACTCTCAACCATAAATTTTCCTTGGGATTTGTACTCAATCTCTCTTGAAAATCGCGTCAAAAATTGTTGCATATACCTTCTTTCAATCTCTCTCTCAAATCTCCCTTCTCTTGTATTGCACACTACCCTAGGCTTACTCTTATAACTAAAAATGATTTTACACCTTCCCATCCCTAAATCCAATGGCCAAGATCTAATCTTGCCTTTGCAAGATCAAGGGACATGATTCATTCCCTCCAAAACAAATCACTTATAGTTACTAAAGCAATTTTCACTTTATGACATAAGTGCATATGTCACTTTAATAAAATATTAGAAGGTCACTTTTACAAAAAATCATTTAAATAAAAAAGACATTTTGTTACAACATTATAAAAAGCCTATTACAAATTCAAGTGCATAGTAGTGTAAATTGCAAGATTACTTCCGCATACAAGAAAAAACAACATTATAAAATGCCTATTACAAAGTCAAGTGCATAGCAGTGCAAATTTCAAGATTAATTCTGCATACAAGACAAAACATGTGGAGTACCTTTGAAACTATAAAAGATAACAACAATCTCCTAACAACTATCTACAAAAATTTCATCAAATGTTAATAGACATCAAAAAATCGTTAATAACTTGACATGAGGCAAGAGATAAAATAATTTTAATATTCTAAATATTAATTAATTTTAAAGTTTTTCAAATTTATGTGTTTATGACTACAAGTTTATAAAATGGTTCTCTAGGATTGTTAGTCTTATTATGTCCTCCTAAAAAAATGGAAGAAGTTCCTCTCGATTGATCAATGTGAGGAATCATGAATTCTAGTGTAGTCGTGTTTTCAAGGATGCAATAATTTGTACAAAAATTAAATAAGTTTGTATATCCATTGCATCTCTGTTTATTAGTCCTTACCAAGGAATTAGGAAGTATTGTAAACGGCTTGTTGTTTTTTAATGGTTTTTCAAGTAAACCAATACATTTTACCCAAACTTTTAACATAGAACATTTTTTATACACCTATCAGGTTCTTACAACAATTTTTTTAACCAATCAAGGAATTTGAGGTCTTATTTGGCCTTTTTCTAGGAAAAACCAAATTATATCGATGCTTTCCTAATGTTTAAGTTAGGGAATATCGAAATACTCCATATACTGAGCTTAACGTCAACTAATGCTACGTATTTTCTAGCATTAGTTTGATAACATTAGTTGTTACAATTTTTTTCATGTCCACCATGTGTTGCAACACCTTGCTACTTGAACTCGAGAGTACACTTCAACTGGAGAGTGTGGTTGTTGGCATGTCTGCCATGTGTTTCGTCTCCTTGCTTCTTGAATTGGAGAGTACACTTGAACCGGAGAGCGTGGTAGCGAGCAACGAAGCTTCCTTTCATGTTCTTTCTCTGCAGTTTAATTAGAATTTGCAGTTTAATCAGAGTTTGCAGCTGAATAGAATTGTTGAAAGTTGAATGGTAACTGAATCAAGGAGAAGAACTCTGTTGGAGGGGCAACTTCTTCTTTCGTTCAGGCACTACAGTAATACTAAAGTTATCTACCAAGTTCAGATTAGTCTGTCTACAAGCCAAGCCATTCGATTAAGAAATTTTTTTGCCATTATAATCCTGCATATAACTAGTATTAGCCACTTCAAAGAATTTCAAATGGATAGCGTTTTTGTTGAATCGGGAACAATTGATGTTGTGCCTTGTGGTTTGTATAGTAACAATTTGATTTGAAGGATGGCCAATCCTCATCCTAATATCCGGGGTTATGATTTTGTGCATTCTCTTAAATCACCTTGCACTCATGTGAGTAAATTCTTCTTTTCATTTCAATTCATTGCATAACTTTTATGTTCAAGTTTCATGACCATATTTTTTCTTTTCATTTCTGATCAAACGAATTATACATATATTCTAGCATTGATGGCTTATGTTAATTGAATAGGATTCTAGTTAAAGAGAATGTGGGGAGACACTTATTAGTGAGATTGAGGTGATTCTTGGTGCTGTGATTGGAGGTGGATAATTAGTTATGAATCCATCTTCATATGACACAACATGGGTAGGGTTCCTTCCATTGATGGCTCTGCTTGCCCGCAATTTCCCCAAACAGTTGAATGGATTTTGAAAAATCAGTTAAAAGATGGTTCCTGGGGGAATAAGTTGCACTTTCTATTGTCTGACCACTTGTTTTCTACTCTTTCTTGTGTTCCAGCTCTCCTTAAATGGAAAGTTGGAGATTTGCAAGTAGATCAGGGTAAGAGTTATATAGAATTATAAATTTGACTTCTCGAAGAACTTTTCTAGAGGGGTCTATCACTTTTGCTTGTGTGTTCGAATATCAATCCTTCCAGTCATTGAGGCCTTATAGCTAAACATATGCTTGTTATATCTTTGCTTAGTTATATTTCCTTCAACTATTATATTTGTCAAATTCTGGATTTCTCTATTATAATATGAACCTTATGACTATGGATGAAATCTCAGGTGTGAATATCTGTAACAGCTGGCTCAACTTGCTCCTTTACTTGTATGCCTCCTTCAATGCAATCGTTCAATGCGGTCTGCATATCCCTACCTAACTGCCAGCTCAGTCTGAGTGCTCTTCTTTTCCCCGGGAGGAATCTTCGTTAGCAAAGTTTTCGATTTGTTTTTCTTTGGAATAACCAACACTGAAATGAAGATAAAACAGAGCTATTGGATGCCCATTTGTTGCTTCAACGAGATTAAAGATGAAGAGATCTACCCAAGGGCTCCGACTCTCAAATCTTATTTGCTGCTTTGACGAGATTAAATATGAAGAGATCTGTCTGAAATCACCTACTACTTTAGCTTATGATTATGTATTTATCTTTGTGTGTCTCCTTTGTCCCCTCGTCTTGTAGTCTCCATGTTTTGGAATGGTGAGGCAGGGTTCGCTTCTCTTCTTTCATCTTGGACGCAAGCCCCATCGCTCTATCATCTTTAAACATTTTTTTTTGTTGGTCTCTTCTTCTATTTGTTTTCCCTCTATTGCATCCTGCTACTCCTTCTCAATGATGAACACCAACAAAAACTATCAGTGACATCCGTTATACTTTATTAAATTGCTGGAGTGGAACCATTTGAAATGCATTAGTATTCCTCATCCCTGGAGTGAAACCATCCGAAATGCATTTGTATTCCTCAGTCGTCGAGAAAACCTGTTGCGTTCAAGGGATTACCTTCATGATTTTCAAGTGTATCCTATATAGCCTGCTCCAAATCAACACCTCCATAATCATGTTGAATTGTTGTTGTACGACACGATATGTACAACCTTGTTACAACAAGAAAAACCCTCGATCAGCCTAGAAAAACATGTCATCATGTTCTTGGATTTGTGTGCCCTTCTTCCTTGTTATAGAGACTTTCTTGCTATATAGACTGTACAGATCCATACAATACGACCTTTACCATGCTATATAGACTGTACGGATCCATACAATACGACTTCTATCGCAACTGTAAACTTCAACAACTCTCAACCATAAATTTTCCATGGGATTTTTGCCCAATCTCTCTTGAAAATCGTGTCAAAAACTTTTTTCTATACTTTCTTTCAATCTCTCAAATATCTCTTCTCTTGTCTTGCACACTATCCTAGGTTTACTCTTATAACTAAAAATCACTGTTCACCTTCCCATCATTAAAAATGATTTTTCACCTTCCCATCCTTAAACTCAATGGCCAAGATTTAATCTTGCCTTTACAAGATCAAGGGATATGATTCAATCTCTCCAAAACAAATCATTTACAAGATCATGGGACATGATTCATTCTCTCCAAAACAAATCATTTACATTAATTTACACTTTATGACATAAGTGCACTTTATGACATAACACTTTATGACATAAAGTCACTTTAATAAATTATAAGAAGGTCACTTTTACAAAAAGTCATTTAAATAAAAGAGACACTTTATTACAATATTATAAAACTCCTATTACAAAGTCAAATGCATAGTAGTGAAAATTGCAAAATTACTTCCTCATATAAGACAAAACAACAATATAAAACACCTATTACAAAATCAAGTGCATAGTAATGCAAATTATAAAATTAATTCCACATATAAAACAAAACATGTGTAGTACCTCCGAAGTTATAAAAGATAACAACCATCTCCTAACAATTATCTACAAAAGTTTTAGCAAATGTTAATAGACATGAGAAGTAAAATGATTCATCTAGGATTGTTAGTCTTATTATGTCCTAAAAGAATGGAAGAAGTTCCTCTTGATAGATCAATGTGAGGAATCGTGCATTCTAGTCAAGTTAATAGTGTTTTGAAGGATGCAATAATTTGTACAAAATTTTAATAAGTTTGTATATCCATTACATCTTTCTTTATTTATTATGAATTGATTGATCAATGTGAG
Source organism: Picea mariana (assembly GCA_032191745.1). Taxonomy (NCBI): domain Eukaryota; kingdom Viridiplantae; phylum Streptophyta; class Pinopsida; order Pinales; family Pinaceae; genus Picea; species Picea mariana. The sequence goes on from JASDQU010013167.1 coordinate 20,546, forward strand.
GAATCCTGAATTTGAGGTAGTCGTGTTTTCAAGGATGCAATAATTTGTACAAAATTTTAATAAGTTCATATATCCATTGCATCTCTGTTTATTTATTATGAATTGGAGTCGGGCAATCGTGCTTTCATGGATGCAATAATTTGTATTTGTAAAAAAATATGGTAAATTTTACATTCATTTGTTTATTTTTTTATTAATACCTTTCCAAACAAGTACTATAGTTATCGATTAAGATAAAAATTATAGAAATTCTTTTCATTTTTATATTTTACCTAATTTTTTATTAAATTTATTTTATGAAATATAAAAATATATACTGTCTATTTCTTATTTCAATGAAAGCCATTTCTTGATTGATCTAAAGACCCTTGATGTTACATAATTTCCATGATGTGTTTGCAATCTTTTATGATATTTGCATTATATTTTTTATTAAACTTATTTTATGAAATATAAAAATATATTTTCTCTATTTTTTTTTTATTGTAGTGAAAGTGATTTCTCGATTGATCTAAAGGCCTTTGATGTTACATAATTGCCTTGGTGTGTTTGCAATCTTTTATGATATTTGTCACAAAATTGTTTTCTTAAGATAAATTTGCATTGACCATTGTCGTCTGACCCTTTTGACAATGCCACTTTACACTCGAGGTATGAGGCTTCAAATTTTCATGAACATTCATAGAGGGAAGATTTCATGTAGACATGCAACATTTTGCATGAGCATTTCTTCTTTTCTAATCAATGGAACATCAGATTGTTTCAAGTTGTGTATATTTCATTTAGTTACGTAGATCCCTCATGCTAGGTAGGGAGATGCATTTCTATTCCACTGGTTGACTCAACTAAAAAAAAGTGGATCAAAATTATAATTTAAATCAAGGTGTTCATACAGTGATAAACTAAATGAAAAGGGAGATTTTGTCATGGAAACTTTTTTAACAAGTCACAAAATACCAAAATAAACAAATCTGACAGCAAAATAGAAATTGTTTTATCATTATTTTTTAATAATTTATAAAAAAATCATCATGCAAGTTTTACCTTTTTAAATCGAACTTAATCAAAAAGTTAAGATCACAACTATTACTTCCACTGCAAAATGAAATCAAAAAGTTTTACCTTTTTAAATCGAACTTAATCAAAAAGTTAAGATCACAACTATTACTTCCACTGCAAAATAAATTCAAAAGTATGTTTTTGATTAGTTGTGACGAGTTACATATCCTAATTTTGAATTCAAAAGTTTTGTGAGTTAATTATAAAATATAATTTATCCTTTTTAATTTAACTTAATGCGAAAAGGAGATTGCAAAAATTCAAATTATTTTGATCATTATGGTATCTAATGGATGAGGGTTTTTTACTCTTGGAAATAAATTGCCACTAAGTATTTTACACTTTCTCTCATTGACAATAATACAGAATATGAAATCGATCACCTAAATTCAACCCCTTGACTTTTTATATAATTTTTTAGAATTTATATAAGTTCTCATTTTTAATTTGATTATTATCACCAAGATTTTAAGATTCTAATATGCAATAAATTGTTACATTGATTCCTTCAATCACTTTGTATGAGTGATTCCTTAAAATCACATCGTATGACTCATGGGACGCTAACCTACCTTCTTTAATTATATTTCAATGCTTACTAAGATTATGATATTGGAAAGAGTATCTTTTATATTAGCTAGAAGATTTTTTTATATCTTTTATAATAGCTAGAGGATATTTTTTATGTAATTTTTTAAATAACTCTATGTATGGGCTTCTAAGGTGTCTAAAACTACCACCGATTATGGATATATTATGTATATATCCATTGAGGAAATCTTTTTTCAAGGAGTATGTCAGCTTTATAATCGTGATATTAACAAAGACTATCCCAAGTAATCTTGTGTTTACATATCTCTTGGAAATGGTTAATTGCATATTCACAACCCATGTTTCAAGTTCACTTTATCTCAAATCCATGGTAGTCAAAACATTAAACTAATTCAAATTAAACCAAATCGTTTGAATGAATGTAACCAGTTGTTATAATGTTATTTTCCACCTGATCATTAGGTTATTATCACCTAAAGATCACCTAATATCTAAGTCATTATCCCCTAGAAACCCCCATTTTAACTCTTAAAACCTACCAATTTTTCCTTGGGTTTTTAGTTGAGTTTCTTTTTTATCACCCCTTGCCTTCATTAAAAAAGTGACCCAAAAGGTTCAGTCACCTTTTTCCTTCATTGATGGGGCCACCAAAAGGTTTGATCTCCTTTTTACTTCATTGAGGGGGCGACCAAAAGGTTTGGTCACCTTTTTTCTTCATTGAGGGGTTGACCAAAAGGGATGGTCTCTCCTTTTGGCTTGCCAAGGAGCGACCAATCGCTCTGTTTATGTCTCTAGGGAGAGGCCAAATCTAGGAGCTCATATTTTTGGATTTGGTTTCGATGCATAAGACCTCTCACTATTTTTTCATGGTTTATCCTCGAGAAGGCTTCCATTATGAGCTCGAGAATCTTATCCTAATAATTATATGGCGTTATCCCTAAAGCCCTATAAGAACCAAGCCATTTCCCATGGAAAAGGGGAGGAAAAGGGATATAAAGGTTACTCTAGTTATTTGGTTGCAAGACTTAAGCAAGGAGCTTGGAAGGAGGCCAAATCTTCAGTCTACATCTTTGTAAGTTGTAATATTGCTTCTTTGATTAATATAAAACATACTGGATGTTTCCATGTATTCAATTGTTCATATAAGTTTATGTATTCATTGGTAGAGAATTAGTATAATTATGTGTTATGATATACTATTAGATCTGTGGTCAATCCATGCACGATTACTTCCTTGGTTGTTTTTAGGTATGAATCAGGTCTTGGAATATCCTTAGTTTATGTCTCTATTCCTGTGTTAGGCGCTGGTAGAACCTAAGCGAGATCATCTCCTGCATGGTACAAAATTCCTACAACAAATTAGGGACCATACTGGGGAAATTTTTCTCCATGTATTAATCCCCTTAGATTGTTGAATTTTTGAATCTTATTTATAGATATCTATGCCCTTTTAAGTACTCTTGTTCCATCCCAATCATTTCCCCACTCTTTTCTGAGTCTAGTTGAAGAAACCCATATCCCAGATCTATCAGATCTCACCTAGATCCACCCTTTATTCATTTCCCACATTCGTTCACCCTTTCTTTGTGTAAACAGAGTGACCAACCTCATTTGGTTGCACCTTTTTCTCTATAAGTGAGAGACCAACTATCCTCTTAGGTTAACCAGGAGCGACTAGACCTTCTGGTCACCCTTTCTCCCTTCACAGGGAGCGACCAATCGCTCTCTCTCCCTTTTCAGGGAGTGGCCATTATCCTGACACCCCTTTTTGAAGAGTTATCCTTCAAAATACTCAATCATATCTGTTTTTTGTGGCCCTCTTCAACACTCTAGATCCACCTTGGATCTGCCTTAGATTCATTGTTGTAAATTTTACAATTTTTTGTAAATTGTTTTGCATTTTTTTTTGAAAAAATTTCCTCTATTTTTGTATACCACTCATCTATCATATTATTGAACTTCGCTTTGTATTGGTATGACCAGAAATGTATACCTTGAAATCCTCAAGTAGTCTACATATCCTTGGTATCTCCCTAAGAAATTGTTTGGAGAAATTTCTCTTTGATTGTTTTCCCACTCTTGATTGATTTCTTTGAGTGTTGATTGTTTTTCCGTCATTTGGAAGACTTTTTTCCATTTTGAAGACTTGCATTTTACGTGTTTCAATTTGGAATCTTTTCTTTCTTCCTTCTTATCTACTTTTCAGTGCATTACACATTGTAGATTGAAAGAAAATAAATAGAAGGAATTTCTTTCAAATTTCATTTACTTGAAAAGAGAAAGCATAAAATTTTGTTGGAGTGTTTTCAAAAGTAGCTTAGGAAAGTTGTTTTCTTTTGTATTGCAAAAACTTAATTTCATCATTTGGAATTGTTGTCCATTTCATCGAAAAGAAAATTAAGATTGCATGTTTTTGAGTTCTTAGTTGTCATTATAAACGAGTGAAGAACTCCCCTCCCTACTTTAACTAGCTTTCATCGAAAAGGAATTATTGCATTGCATAATTATCTACACCTTTTTGGAGTCGAGTCCTTTACACATCATCAGTTTCCCTATCACACCCTTGATTAAACCAACAACCATAAAATTAAACTCTTAATAAAATTGATCTAGCAACTTTTCTTTTTAGGGCATGTACATCAATAGTAGAGTAGGATAGAACTTTGGAATAAGCTGTGAGGTGAACTCTCCAAAGTAACTAAAATCAACTTAGAATCTTGCGATAGGGAGAGAAAATCCAATTTTTCGTATAAGCATAACCAGGCATCCCCTCTCACATTGGGGCTAAATACAAGGTTGTGTGCAGGAGAGCAATGAAGATTACCCCTCTAAGGCTTAACCAAACATAGTGGAACATTAGTATACTAGGGTTTCTTCTTGAGAATTGATTGTTTTCATTTGGTCTCGGAACTTCATGAATCTTGAATCTGTTTGGGGTCCTATGGAGATTTTTCCAGTCCCATTGTTCTCAGTACTCTTGGAGAATTTCAGACTTGATTTCCTTCCCATACTTTTGGAACTGACTGTCAATTGTACCTAGCTGGAGGTTGACTATGAGTTGGTGACCTTATTTTCCATAATAATTAGGGTTTATACATGAGATGATGATGAAGGGGAGTCTTTGTTCTACCTAGGTCAGACTTTAGTCAAACTCACTCGAGCTCCTTGGAGGGTCACCCGCGGCTGTCATCGTAAGGGTACTTGCACCAGGGCGTAAGTCCATTAAGAAGGTTTCCAACATAATTGATCACCTGGTCATCCACTCCCCTTCTCACATGTTCCCATGATGTTGGATTTCATCACCAATTAGTATGTTCATTGTGAGAAGTTATTGATTTTATTGGTTTGCTTCTAGATTTTCTAGCACATGTTGCTTGTTTTCTAAGTGGACCTTCGGGTTGAGCCTATATCTATGGCATTAGTTCCTAGGAATACCAATGAAGGAATCCCCTTTCTAGAGATGTTGTTTTCTTCTCCTTCTGCGAGACACGTTCGCCCACCTTACATCTCCACTTTGACTATTCCCGGTCTCACGATTGGGTTACCAATTTGGTTGTTTTCCACTAGGGTGAACATCAATGCTCCTACTGCTTCATATGTAACCATTCCACCCCAGGATCATCAACCTCATGTCAATCCTCCACCTTCTTCTCCCATAGGGTCTTCTTCCCGTTCTTCCTCTTCTTCTAGTGAAAGCTCTACAACTAGTAACTAGGTGGACAAGAAGAAGAAGAAGAAACGAAAGATTAAGAAGAAGAAAAATAAGAAAGACAAAAAGCTTCCAACCACTATAGGACATGTTGTAAGTGATCAACCATACTCTCGGCATCATGTTGGGAGTGTTTATGGTGTCGTCACATCTAAAAATCACAATCCCAAATTCCCTTGCAGGATTTGCAAGGGTGATCACCTTCTCAAGGTTTGACCTGGTATTCCCAAGGTCGTAGAAGTGCGACCTCAGGTTTCTTCTCAATCTGCGTCATTAGACATTGCAGGTCATGTTGGTGAAAACCCATCGACTATTAATTAGGTTGGAAGTAAGAAGGGTAAATTAAAACTTCCTTGCTTTTTATGTAAGGAGATGCACCACACCTACCTTTGTCCCCGCATGGATGAAGCTTCATATATGTTGAAAAATATTGTTGATGTTCAACAAACAATTCCAACAGGTCACCATAAACTCTCTCACAAACTGCCACTAGTTGGTGAAATGGTCAATCTGGTTCCCTCCTTGGTTAGTCTTGTTCATCAAGTGATCGATTTGGTTTCATCCTTAGTTGACCTAGTCGATAAAGTGGTCGATTCGATTCTATCATCAGTCAATCCCACTCTTCCCTTGAAGAGTGAAACCCCAATGATCAATATGAGTCCCTCCTCGGACGATTCATTCCATCAAATGGTTGATTCTATATCCCCATCGGTCGATCCCACTCCTTTGAAGAGTGAGGATATCGCTCGAGTCTTTCTTATTACTATGGATTCCTCCATACTAGGGGGCATTCCACTCATTCCAACAATACCCCCTCCAAGCAATGTGATTACCATTGATTGAAATGATCTAAAAGAACCTCATATTCCTTCTTATGCACCTTTCCAAATCGTTGTCGAAGTTTGTGGTAGGCATATTCCTAACACTATAATAGATGAAGGATCTTTTGTTAGGATCCTATCCTTGAATGCTTGGAAATCTCTTGGTTCACCTCAGCTTGCGTTGGTGACTCAGAATCTATTGGCTTTTAACATAAGGGTTATTCAACCTTTAGGTATCCTTCATCTGTTTCCTATTACTTTGGGGGGGGAAATTGTCTACATTGATGTGATGGTAGTCCATGACCCCTTGGACTTTAATTTTCTCCTCGGGTGAGACTATGTTTACGCCATGAAATATTTTGTGTCTACACTCTTTCGAGTGATATGTATTCCTCATAATGGACACATAGTGACCATAGACCATACTTCATTCATTCGATCTCATATGATGGTCGACCATCAGTCTTCCTTGAATGGTCCTTATATGCCAGCGTCATCCGCCCCACCACAGGTCAATTATGTGGTAACCTGCCCCATGTATGAACATCTGAATGAGAAGGAATCTCTCCCTTATTCTGACTTATATAGGGATTTTAGAGCCTAATCCCCCTACCTCTATCATTCCCCTCGACATGTATTCCTTCCAGAGTGTTTTTCTTTCATCTCGTGAAGATCTATTGAAAGCCATGATCGAGGTTTTTCCCTTGACATGTATTCCTTCCATATTATTATCCTCTTGGAAGCCATGAGAAAGATGATAGCTACAAGCATGGTTCCCATTTCTGTGTCAAGCTTACTAAAAAATGAAACAACCTTCTCAAGATCCAACCCAACAATGAACATAGTTCTTTCCTTGTGTCAATCTCGTTAAAAAATGAAACAACTCACCACGACCACAGTTCTTTTCCTATGTCAATCTCATTCAAAAATGAAACAACGACCTCTCCCCTTGAGTTGAGTCTTTTCTTTAGATCTTGTACCTGAACCTTCCTTTCACCCACTTAGGACAATAAATCTTTTTTCTTCCTCCCTCTCTCATGAACATTTTCCTCTTAGTATCCATAAGTTATATTGGATATAGAAATTGGCATTAGAAGAAGAGATTGCATATGAACGAAGCTTCCAAGGCATGTCTTCAGCCTCTGGTTATCATGTTGGAGTTAAGCTACTAGCTTCTCAAGTTGGGGAAAAATTACCAACCACCCACCTTTGGACTTTCTATTGGGAAGTGTCGAGCACAATTAAGTTTCTAGCTTCAAGCTCGCAAAAAACTGAAACCTACCTAAGCATAGTTTTACTTTGTTTCAAGATTCTGTAAAAATGAAACCAATCTCGAGCTTAGTCTTTGTTATTTATCGTTCTTGTAAATACATGAGAATAGGTTATTGAGCTTATTTTTTGTTTTTTATTGTGCTCATAAATACATGAGATTAGGTTACCGAGCTCAGTCTTTGTTCTTTCTCGTGCTCGTTAATATATGAGAATAGGTTACCGAGTATACTTTTATCTCTTTTTTGGAATCGTAAAAGCTATACCAAAAAGAAACTCTTTGGAGTCTCCTTTAATCTCTTTTCAGACTCTCCAAATATGAAAATATTTCCAAGGGAGCCTGTTTCCTTTCACACTCATTAAAAGGTTAGAAAATGCATCTTTCAAGTGATAGTTTACCCATTTTTTGGCCTCATTGGACTAATTACAAAAAAGGAATACTCTAGTCAAGCTGGATTAGAATATTTCTCCTAAGTATCGTTTTATACGCTTTTCGGACCGTGGGAATAAATTTAAGAAAAAGTTCATTATGGAGTCTTCTTTACAACCTTTTCAGACTCTCTAAACATGAAAAGGCCATCGACTTTACCTTCTTTGGACTCATAAAACCAAACATTGAAGGAACCACATGGGACTGAACCCCTACTTCTCAAGTTCGCTAAATATATGATGAGGGGCTCATTGTAAGATGAGTTATCATGATCATTTGTTATCCTCCTCAAGCTCATAAAAATAGAAAGAGGTACTCGCCGCTCATGGTGGGGAATTTTTAGAGGTTTTTTCCATCTTTTTATCTTCTTTCTATGGCAACAACTCCTACTTTGCGTCTCCCTTGAACAATGCACATGTTCTATCATCATATATAACAATCAAGTCATCCATTCTCTCTCGTTTACCACCATTTCCATTCTGTGTCTCATTCCACTGATAGGTCCATGGCTAGTGTTATGGTATTCATCTGAGTTAATGTTGTCGAGTCAAGTTATTTTTCATGCATACTTGTTCAAGGGAAGTTTACCTGCATTGGCCACGTACAGTTCCTTTCATCCTATTTATCCTGTCCATCCCTATATCATTTTGCTCCATTATTATGATATTCACACCATATATCTTTATGTGTTTTGTGTCTATTGATGGGGGATACATCAAGGCCCTGATTTGAAAATTTTCACTCTGTCAACTACATCTCATTATCCATTATTGAAATCTAGAAACCCATCAGTACCCTAGGACTTCCAGACATCAGTGGCAAGTCTCCTTGCATTTCGAAAATGGGTTTACATTATTGACTCATGTTGAATGAATCTACGAGTATTGTATGTCAACTCTTTTATTCACACTTTTTGTATTGTACTATCTTGGGTTCCATCATCATCATTGGTGGACTCCTTCACATCTATTAACGGTACACATTAATGACCGATAATCAGACAGTTTCTACCATTCTCGACATAAACTCATTTATTCGCATGTTGTATATTCATACCATCCGGATGTAGGACAAAGACCTTGGGAAAGATCACACTCATGTTATATGTTATTATTTCCCAAGCTTCTATGGAGAATATTCATGACCACTTCACAGATTGCTCATTTATTGAGTCATCTCACTTATTTTTATGATGTGACATAGATCCACATTTGTACTTGGTCGTGGCTATGATTTCACTTGCATCTTGCATGGATCCACATTGTATAATTTCATGGCCATGATCGAGTCATGATTGGTTCTTTATGGATCCATGGTGTATTATGTTGTGTCCATCATCCCATTACTTATGTCATGAATGGATCCACAGTGTATTTATGGAGGCTATGCTCTTGTCTTTCTTACTGAGCATGGGTATGCCTGCCTCGAGGATATTTTTATGGAAGGTTGGTGATGCTCTTCTCCAAGTTTCTTTTCCCAACACTTCGTGACTTAATTTATAAAGTGTTTCGTCCATCAGACACCTCTTTTGAACTCACACTTTAGGGAACATCTATTATAATCTTGTTTTCCACCTAATTATTATGTTATTATCACCTGAAGATAAACTAATATGTAGGTCATTATCCCCTAGAAACCCCTCATTTTAAACCTTAAAACCTACCAATTTTTCCTTGGGTTTTCAACTGAGATTCTTTTTGGTCACACCTTGCCTTCATTAAAACAATGACCAAAAAGGTTCGGTCACCTTTTTACTTCATTGAGGGGGAAACCAAAAGGTTCGGTCACATTTTTCCTTCATTGAGGGGGAGACCAAAAGGTTTGGTCACCTTTTTCCTCGATTGAGGGGGTGACCAAAAGGGATGGTCGCTCCTTTTGGATTTCCAAGGAGAGATCAATCGCTCTATCTATGTGTCTAGGGAGTGACCAAGTCTAGAAGCTCCTACTTTTAGATTTGGTTTCGATGGATAAGACCTCCCACTAATTTTTCAGGGTTTATCCTCAACAAGGCTTCCATTATGAGCTCAAGAATTCTATCCTAATAACTATATGGCCTTATCCCTAAATCCCTATAAGAACCAAGCCATTTCCCATGGAAAAGAGGAGGAAAAGAGCTAGCAAGGTTACTCTGGTGATTTGGTTTTAAGAATTGGGCAAGGAGCTTGGAAGGAGGCCATCTCTTTAGTATACATCTTTGTAAGTTGTAATATTGCTTCTTTTATTAATAGAAGACATATTGTATGCTTCCTCTATTCAATTTTTCATATAATTTTATGTATTCATTGGTAGAGAATTAGTATAATTATGTGTTATGATATACTATTAGATTTGTTCTCAATCCATGCATGATTCTTCCTTGGTTATTTTCATGTATGAATCGGGTCTTGGAATATCCTTAGTTTATGTCTATATTCCTTTCTTAGGTGCTGATAGAACCTAAGGGGGTTCAGCTCCTGCAGGGTACAAAATCCCTATAAAACCAATCATTTACATCTGCATTTTTCATTTTAGAGAGATAAATCTTGGGATTTGATGTTCAAATTAGCACAATTATTTTTTATGTTTTTATCTACATTAAACTTCCCCAAAAATCACTGACACCTATATTCTGAGAATCATGGACGGATTGATTAATATTTTCCCAAGACTTGATACATCCTATAGCAGTGATTTTGTCAAATTTTCAAAGTTAATGATATTTATGATTGAAATCATTATATTATTTATGGCAATTAAAATTTCAAAATTTAAGTTGAGGTTTCAAAATGAAAGTTACAACCAGAAGTTCACTTCTTATCGTATGATAAAAACTTATGTATATTCAAAGTCAACATTTACTGGGAATAATGGTTCACTTTTCTTGAGTTAACATTCATTTCATAACACCTATATTCGTTGGCACTCTTCATCGATACTATAGAAAGTCTTTGATAATATAACCCTCATTTAAGAAGAATTTTTTAAACCTGGCCAAGAAAATATAGGGGTTTGTTTAAGTGAAATACATTTCTCCACTAATGATTAAGGTTTTGTTGCACGAAGTTTGAGTTCATTAATTTGGTTACAACATATTTTTGGAATGTGTCCATCTTACCATAAGTCAACTTTCTCTATAATCGCAAACAAACTTAATTACATGTTTTACCTTTGTTTTCCATCAAATTCTCTAAATTTACCTGCCTTAGTCATGTACTTGCAGTTTTGTTGCTATTCACCTTGTTTATTATGAATTGGACTTGGGTAATTATACTTTCAAGGATGAAATAATTTGTACAATATTTTAGTAAGTTTGTAGATATTGGGAAATGTGTGAGAGAGTAGAAATTATTACACAAAAAAAAATTGTTCTTGATCGCTCTATTGAGTAAATAAATAGAGTACACATAAATGCAACAACCATAGTCTCAATATAGAAGAACTACCTTGATTTACCGATCCACTTGGTTGAGAAAATATCTCAACCTCACACCAATATAGGAATAATCTAATTGGAGAGAATCTCTCAAATCCAACTAGTTCCACCCACTTACTAAAGATGAGGAATGAACTCTCTAAGTAGATACCAAATCTACATAATAATGACCAATAGTAATATTAATTGCAAATTTGATTACAACAAAGAAAGGTTGGGAGTTACATATCCCAACACTCCCCCTTAATGACTACTTGTCTTTACCATCGTCAAGTCAAGTCTTCATCATCACCAAGTCCTGTGAATTGAAGCACCTCTGATCAATTGATCCAGGAACACTCACAAAGGTCTAGGAGGATATGAAACACTCACAGAGGTCTAGGAGGATTCATAAATGATAAAAATTCAATCATCCCAATTTCTCTCTAAAATTCCATCAATGCATAGAGCTCGGTGATAGCTTTCCAACATCACAAATATCACCTCAAACGAAGTTCATATGCAAAAGTTATGGCCAGTTAAATTTCAAGTCAAATAAGAAAAAAGTCAAAGTCAAAGGAGTCAAGGTAACACATGTCACCACTGCAAGGGTGACACATAGACTGACTATACAAAATGTACAAGTGACGTGGTGAACTCATATGGTGACACATGGAAATCAAGTGGTGTGGCATGTCTAGTTGGAAAAGTAATTTGGAGAATCTTACAGTCCAAGCAGACGAGTTATGTAAAATACAAATGAGAGGATTCCATGTGGCGACCTCCCATTTTCCAATTATGGTTTATGTATATCAAAATTTTATGGGTGTTGATGGGGGTCAAACCTGCAACCTCCCATAAACTTACCCAAGTGCTTTACCAATAGACCACATAATGAAACTTAGTATACATATGGTCTCACATATATTTAAGGTCATGTAAAGTTTGAATCCCCTCCAACCGTCTGATCACAAGTATAATCATTGAAGTTGGAGAGGGGAAGGATAGGGTGAGAACCTACACCCACCGATCATCATCACTTTATGACCAGATTTGGTCGGTAAAGGATTCGACTAACCGGGTAAGATTGGATGTTGTATTTGTGACCTTTAGAATTACCCGAAGCTCCAAATCCCAAAGTACTGAATAGTACCATTTTTTCTAGCACAAGGTTACGAGAGGATTTTGTCCTATCAGGGAGACCATCACAGATTTTAATTCATAGGAATTAAAAGGGGTTCCTGCAGAAAGGAAAACCAGGGGTTCTACAATGACCCAAGAGCCAATTTGGCTCCTATTAGATTTGATCCATACTGGGAGGTCGTGTGGATCCAGTGACGAGTGGATTAGAGTGGTATTAGAGCCGAAACTCTATTTTCATAGAACATGTAGAGAAGGAGAATATCAGATCCATAAAAAAAGGTTCAAATTAATTGTAAAGGAGAAGGTAGAGCATGGGATATTTGTAAGGAATTGTTGGCAGTTGTACCTTAGATAGATGAAAACCAAGAGGGATATAGGAGGATCTAGTGGTGCTCTCAGTTGCATAGCATGCAACAACAAATAGCCAGGTGGGATGATAAAAACAACTAGTTTCATTCTTGGAAGAGATAAGAGCTTGTGGAGTTCTTAAATGTGGAAGAAGGAACCTTAAGGAAAAGAGAACAATTTCATTCTGAAGAAAATGATCAAGAAGTGCTGAAGAGAAGGAGCGAGTGCAAGGTGAGCACCATGGAATAAGACCAAAAGAAGAAGAGAAAGAAGGGAATGGATAGAGACCTCTAGGAGATTAGAGAGGAGATCAACATATTGATGTTGCAATGGCAAGAAATGCAACAAGAAAAGGAAGAGAGTTGGATGTATAAGTGGCCCATGAAGAAGAAGGTGAAGTGGTCTATCTAGTGATCGATTACAATGAGGAAAAAGCATGTGCTGAAGAGGTGGGTGATACAAATGGGAAGCCTCAATTTATTAGAGGAGGAGTGGCCCTTAACATATGAGGGATTGAGTTACATTTTTCTGCAATAAGAAGGAGAAAGCCTCGATCGAGAGGTTGAAGAAGAGAGACCAGTTGAAAGTCTCTAAGACTTCCAAGGAGGAGCAACAGAAGAAGAGAGATTGTATGGAAGTATTAGGAACTTAGAGGGGATTTCATATCATCAAGGAGTGTTGATAAAAGAGGAGAGGGAGGCAGTAGATAAGCCTCATGAACATGACGGTTCATGTGGGAGTGAAAGMCGCATGAATGAATAGGATGAGAAGTTGAATASTTCAACTCTCAAGGAGAAAAAGGAGGAAGAATATCATCAAAATTACATTCTGATGATAGGAGGGATATACATATCCCTTGGAATGATCTTTTCAGGGGMTCATGTTTGTCAGAAAATGGTGCAGGAGACACCAGAAGAAGAACAAGAGGCCATAGGGCCAAGTGTTTTTAAAACGAACAGTTTGTGTGTAACTGCAGGTGCAGAGGAAGAAGGAAAGCCATGGGAGAATATACAAGAGAAGAAGGAGAGTGAACATAAGATGATTTATGTTCAAGAGAAGAAGAAGGAGAGAGCCCACACACAATTGAGAAAGGAGAATGCTCAGAGAGAGCTGCAGAAACATATATATGCAGTTAATAAAGAAAAGTTGGACCATAGAAATAGCCGATAGAAGCAAGAGGAGAAAGAGCAGAGACAAAATTATGCTCAAGAGGTGGAGTCCCACACAGTTGTGAGCTAGGAGAATGTTCAAGAAGAGCTGCAAGATCATAACTATGCAGAAGAAGAAGAATAAGAATTGGCCCATGGAGATGGCCAAAGGAAAGAAAGAAAAGAGGGGTATTTTGATGCAATTCTCACTCAGTGAGAGAAATAATTGAAGTTGTTGTAGGATTGGTTAAACAATCCCAAAATAGAGGAGGAATGGAAGGGAAATGCAGGCATGAAGAATGATAAAGAAGAACTTCAGGAAAGTAAAAATCCTGAAGATATAAAAAAACATGAGGAGCAACAACCAATGTGATCCAGATTTATGACATGAACGAAATAAAACCACATATTTATAATATTGACACAAAGAAAGTGAACAATAATAGAGATACAATAAAACTTGGCTTCTATTAAATAATAAATATGCTGAAAGCTATAAAATAAAGACTAAAAACAAGCTTGCTAGAATGGTGGAAGCTTATCTAAGAGAAGAGATGTGACGACTACACTCATTCACATGAAGATGAGTATAATGAGGATTTGAAGGCCTTTTTACAATAAACATGAATGTCAAAACCCTATAAATTCAAAACATAACCCTAGGAGATGAAGCGCCAAAAGTCATGTGGACCCTGTTATCCTGTAGCCTACGGATAACTAAGGAGATTATGTCTCGAGGCCCACATGTCTTAGACATGGAGTACTGAGAGCCATATTGACTTGAGCCTGGCCCTGCAAGGCCCATATTTCTTCTTCAACACCTCCATCATGTCAGCATCAACAACATACATCCCATCGGTCTAGTCATTCAGGTGTAGTGGGTCTTGCTCCATGATGTAATGAGTCCAGGTATCATGGTATGTGTCACTCTGATTCTCAAAACATTTGAATATGTGCATTTAATTATTTTTCCTTCATGACGTATTCTTGGAATTTATTCCTTTCCACTTGTCCACACCTGGGGGGAGTGACAGGATGCCCTAGCAAGTTGGTTCCCTTAGGATTTGGGTTTCCACTAGGTGGGTTCATGAAAGATCTTTGTCCATTCCCAAAATACTTATCACTTTTCACCATTTTCCCTCTCATCCATCCCCTACATTGGTTTGGGCATTGGGTTGGCCAAGCTAGCTAAGGGTTGTACCTTGCCTTGTAGGAAGAAGGGGCTAAAGGCCTAGAGGGTAAAAGTAGTTGGAAAAAGAT
>JASDQU010013167.1:43305-58543 GCA_032191745.1 Picea mariana
GCCCTAAGCCAGATGGTAATAAACTAAGAAAAGATCAAGAACACCTTTGAACACAAGACAAAGGAGAGGGATTTCACTGAGGGTGATCTAGTTTTGTTATGGGATAAGATAAAGTAGAAACATGGCATCTGCAATAAGTTTGATGGACTATGGATAGGTCCCTACAAGATGATGAGCCCCGCAGGAACAAACTCTTTCAACCTGGGAACCATGGAAGGAGAAGCTTTGAATCTACCATTGAACGCTATACACATCAAGTGTTACCACCTGCCAGCATCCTGATAGATAAGTATAGGTAAGTACGTAGGAATTTGCATTCATTGTATATACCATCTTCATTTATGATAGAGTAGTTTCATTTCCATCTGTATATATGCTTTCTTACTTTCATTTTCTGTACCATATATGAGCGAGGGGTGATATCACCACCCCAAATTATTACTAATGATTTTTTTTTAGATCGAGAAGGTCCCAGGTCATGCCAGATATGTTGAGGTTCTCATGTGCTTTACGGTGAGTACATGTCCCCGAGTTGGAGCCAGATGTTATCCCCTAGCCTAAGGATAATTAAGAAGATTATGTCTCGAGGCCCACAGGTCCTAGACATGCAGTACCGAGAACCATATTGACTTGAGCCTAGCCCTAGAGGGCCCATATTTCTTCTTCAACACCTCCATCATGTCAACAAAATCACCATCCATCCCATCTACCTAAGCATTCAACAGCACTGGGTCTTGCCCCATGAGGTAATGAGTCTGGGTATCATGGTATGTGTCACTTTGATTCTCAAAACATTTGAATATGTGCATTTAATTGTTTTTGCTTCATGAAGTATGCTTGGACTTTATGCCTTTCCACTTATCCATACCTAGGGGGAATGAGAGGATTCCCTAGAAAGTTGGTTCCATTAGGTTTTGAGTTTCCACTGGGTGGGTTCATGAAAGGTCATTGTCCATTCCCACCATACTTATCACTTTTCACCATTTTTCCTCTCATCCATCCCATGCATTGGTTGGGGAATTGGGTTGGCCAAGCTAGCTAAGGGTTGTACCTTTCACTGTGGAAAGAATGGGATAAAGGCCCAGAGGGTTAAAGTAGCTGGAAAAATATAAAAGAAAAAAGAACAAAACCTTCAGATGCTTCGCCCGGGGATCCCCGAGAAGGAAATAAAAGGATTCTCATCAAGAAATGGAGGGAGCCATAAAATAATAAAATCAAGACCTAGTTGGAGGATAGGGGGTCTCATCACGATCCAACCTATTAGGTCCATGGGCATGTAGCGGTATGAAACTACCATCCAGTTTGTCACCACGCTAGGTTAGTGTCTCTTGGTGGAATAGCCAAGAGAAAGGGGGTCTCATCACGAGCTAGCCTTCCCATCTCTGTGAAATTCTTGTGGGTAACATTGTCACCACTGGTCACCACACCAGGGTAGTGTCCCTTAACTAGTCTCTTGAAAGAAAAATAAATAAGATAAAAACGTAAAAGTCATTATGTGGGCTTGGAAACATTTTCATCCATGACAAGGTGCAACTCACCCTCTTCAGAGGCACCCACAGGTAAGCCATACATTCCCTTGTCATCACTGCATCCACTGCTCAAACATCCCTACACCACCTCATCCACTTACATGGCCTAGATTTTTCTTAACCTAGAAACATCCCAAGTCCAATGAGAATTGTCCTAGTAGGACCTCCTGACACCCTCTCCAAACCTAGCATGTAGAATAGCATAACGTCTTTGAACACTTGTCTGGTAAAGGGGGGTTTTATGCACATGTTTAGATAACTTGATTATTAGACGTGATTGGCATTGCTATGATCCCTATGACTTATGAGCCCATTGAGGGCGTACTTGTTGTTGTTGTAGGGCCACACTCGACCGATAGGTACACATGGGGAGATGATTCGTTCAGACCTCCATAGGGATAAAATCCCACCAGATGGATGTGGAAACCCCAGCTAGGGGCCGACAGATGTCAGAGGCTTGCACCATAGAGAGAGGAGGACTTTCCACCAGAGACATCTTGGCAGGCATGGACCCAGGAGGGTCTTTCCCTCCCACTATGATGTTGGCCTTGGAAGGCCCATGAAATCACCTTTGTGACCCTTGATGTAACCCAACGTTTGATCAACATTTTGGAGGCAGTTGTGTGCCAAGTGCCACATGTGGTTTGATCCAAAGGCCTTGGGATGCCTAACGTTTTGCTCCTGGAGGCCAACGTTTCACCAGAGAGGCCTAACATCACCCTAAAGGGGCATGATGTCACCTTTTCTTCTTTATTTGGGTTTAATTTGTCATTTTTGCATAAAAACTGGATATTACATGTAAATTGGCCATGTCGACCTTTTTGACCTAATTTGTAAATTAAAAGTCATTGTAACTGTATAAATAAGGGGAAAATCTCTCTTATTTTTCATCATTTTTCACTCACACTTAAGTGAGGTTTGAAATTTGTGCCCTATGTAGTGTTTGTTGGCTTAAATTTGGTGCGCACTTCTTGAAGGAGACTATTTTTGGTGAGTTTTAGGAATTTTCCTAGTGGAAGTCTTCAGCTAGGCTATTAGTTTGTGCTGAGATTTGTGTTGTAATTCCAGGTGTAGATGGAACGACACACTAATTTGTACTTGGTGTTTGAACCACTTCATCTTCTATGTACTTATGCCCAATAACATTAGAAATTCTCACTGTTCTTTCTATGCTTCCATCCCATGCTTCATTCTCCACAAAGTGAACATCATGATTGATTATGAATTTTATTTCAATGGGATCATACAATTTGTATGCTCTTGTATTTTCAAAATACCCAACAAATATACATTTATTCTCTTTGTTGTATAACTTCTTTCTCAACTGAACTGGAACATGTGTGTATTCAACAAAACCAAAAACTTTTAAGTGTGCTACATTATGTTTCATACATGTTCATGCTTCTTGAGGAACTTTGTTTCTCACACTCTTTTTTGGATATATGTTCATGATATCCCAATACTCATTTGAAAAAAGTTTGGCTGCCAACATACTATGCACCATTTTCATAATGGTTCAATTCTTTATAACTTTGAATGATCATATACCCTTCCAACTAAAATCAAGACCAGCCCTTCAAATTTGATCACTAGTGGGAGATAACGTCTGAAACCACATGCAACTTTGTGTCATGTCATAGTACGGGGAGTACAAAACGATCACGACAGCATGATCTAATAACTTAGCCATATTCTCCTCGACGCTTCCACCAATTTCTTAAGTGAAGAGTGAGCTGTTTCATATCAAACGTCTACACCGTCATGTCTAACCTCGTCCTTATATATATATATATATATATTACTGTAGTTCTCATAAACAAAGCTTCGCCGTTTCGTCCCTATTTAGGGTTGGAATTTCAAACTGTTAAATTCTGTCAAATTTGACGGTTTTTAATGTCCGTTTGGCCAGAAAGAAAGAGGTTGACGGTTTCTTGAGATTTTTAACCAGATTTACTCGTCAAATTCCATCCCTAAACGATGAAATTATTTATCTGTCCATTCTCAATTAATTCGTTTTCTATTTATGTCCGATGAGATGAGGTTGACTGTAGCAAATTTGACCACAACCCTATCATTAATGTTTCATATTTGTACTGCTCAGATCATATTTACTCTCCATAACCTGGTTCCTATTTTAGTGCATTTTGGGTATTGAATTCAACAAGTGTAACAAGGTTTTGACGTGAAGCCTTTCAATTACAAGTGTTAAAAGTTGAACCTTGTAGTAATAGAATCGGCATGCTTTTTGCGACACTTAATTCGCACCTTTTACAGTTTTCTGACGTTGGTTAAAAATTGAAGTTAGTCCGAGTCTATATGAGAAAATAACGGAAACTGACTTCAATAGTCATAGCAATTTTGCAACTATTACATGGATTTTGAGATTACAATTTTACCGTTGTCCTTGCCCATTTTTGAGATTACAATTTTACGGTTGTCTTTGGCCATTTTGTTCTGTAGCTTCAATATGTTCTTGTCAATGTCATTGGTTTGTCTACCTTAACTTACCTAGTCGTTAATGTTATAATATGTTTGTTGTCAATATTCATGGGTTTGTCTACCTCGAACTTATTTAGTCGTTAATGCGAAAAAGGTGTGTAATTATGGTGAAAAAGGCCCTAATTTGATATAATTGAATCTTCAGTATTTGTTCGAAATGTGTTGCAGAAAACTAGTTTTAGTGATTAATCAAATTATAAAGGTGTTATTTTATGGTTAAAACGTGTTTTCAAATCCACAACTTAATTGATAGAAGAAAGGAGAACAAGTGCAGAAATAAAACAACATGTAAAGTTAAAGGGAGTGCCTCCTCACATTGCTTTACTCCTAGATGAGTGAATTTATTACTAATCTTTTATAAGATAATGACAACAAGAAGAATGTACAACATGAACAACAAATTGAAGAGCCTAAATAAACCATACTTCAAATTGAATCTCGATCAATACCTCCACTGTTCCATTAGGCTCCAAGCTTGTGAAGTACAAGTGAAGTCCAGTAGGAGAGCTCCTCAATTTTCAAAATCCCAACAACCATTACAATGAAGAGATATCTTTTCTCCCAAACAATAATTTTTTTTTATCCTTCTAAGTCAATGGCAAGACAAACAAATAGTAAAATATTGAAGTAGTTAGATCTATGGTTGAAAATATCAAGACACATGGACACGAGCCTCTCCAGGACTGCTCACCCTCATTTGAAAAATAGTATCGAAATGAAAAGATAATTCTTTTGAGACGGGGGTGTACCACTAAAAATAGGCACCACACAATTCAAATTCCAAGTATTCACATGGAATGCACCCTCCAAGAATACACACATGCAAACTATAATAAAATAATTATGGACAAATGACAATGCACTCCAAGATCCACCTAGGTGAAATTAATAAGTGCCACCTCCAAGATGCATGAGAGAATACAACATATAATAATCCTCTTAGGAGAATACTCCATAACAACCTCCTCCAAAAATAGCAAGAGGTCCACAAGATGCATGCAACCAAAACACATGTGTGAATCCCAAGAAAACCAATAACATAGATGAATGTGCAAGGTGCCAAGTAGATGAAGCTCTCCATAATAAAGGATGTGGTCAACTTCCAAAATAGTAAGTGGAAAAGTATCCACATGTGCAACATCAAAGAAAATAACAAAAAATAACAAGAAGAGTCTTCTACATGTGTGACTTTCAAGAAAATGTCCAAAAATAGAAAGGAGACCAACAAAGAGCATGTTAAGGCCACAAGTGTGGCCCTTCTGGGATGCCACATGGCTCCCAATATATTCCCTCCATAACCACGTCAATAAAATAATATATGTGCCAAGTCAAAGAGGCAAATTCTCTCTCAAAGGTCCAAAGTTTCCAAATGTAGTTAAAATATCCATGCAATAGAGATGAGAGAGAAACCTAGGATAGATGCATCTTAGAAAACTAGGCCATGTAACTACCTAAAGTTTCAACCACCCAACAAATAATATAATGTTTTCCAATGAAATATACCCTGGGAGAATGTGACAAGAGTGGTTAGACCTTATCAATAAACCAATAAAATATTCCTCCACTTGTCATGTCATAAATATGCCCCACAAATCCAAGGGAGTGCATCCTGGAGAAGTATGCCAACCTCACCAAGAAACAATATAATGATACATGCCTTGAAATTTGTGTCAAAGAAAATAGAGGTTCTCTATAAGAACTCCTCAACAAACTCTAACTAACCTCTTTAAGTGGGAAAAGGAAGACAATGAAGTAGGGCACCCAAGCTATCAATCTTAATATGGATAAATTATATCAATTTGACCATTGAAAATTTAAACCAATCTCAATAGGTGTGCACAAAGGTTAATGTTGAAATAAAACTATATTCCCCCTCCAATAGTCACCAATTTATTAAATCACCATGAACATGTGTTCCAATGAGGGGTGCACTCTAATAAAATGTTCTACCATGTGAATAAAATATGTCCTTCCTCGCAAAACCCCACCATGATAACAAAAAAACATAAATCCTAATCTAAGGTGCACCACAACCAAGGGATTATTAAATCAAAAATCATCATTCAACCTTAGGAAAAGGTTATATTACCGCCAAACCATATGTCGCATCCTTCTTATAACTCAGACTTACAAAAAGTACATCCGTGAGAGTACCAACATCATCCAATTCATATTCAACCTAGGTGATGTTTAGAAAATGTTACATCATTGAGTTATATGACTTAGAAAAGTCCCGCAAAGGCAATATGCATCAAACCACAATAGAAACATCATCAGAGAAGGAGACATAACAAAAATCTAACTCATCCAATCATCAAGTATGTCCTCCATCACACATCCAACACATGGGGATCATGTAGAACAAACCCTCTTAGTGACACCAATAATACCACATAATCATCCAAAAGGAACTAGGAAATCCCAAAAACCATGAAAAATCTATCCCCTTACACCATCATCTACCCCTTTGGGGGGATAGAACCATCACCGATATCCAAAGTAAGCATATCAACCACACCATAATGAGAAAGTATGCTCCACAACACTCAAATTTTCAACTAGGGGGTGGTCAAGAAGGCATGCATATTTGAGAACACCACCAAGCCAGCAAGCACAACCATTCAACTGAAGAGAAATGAGACTCCCCCTATGACATAACCCATTTCCTAGGTACCTTTAAAATTTTCCTTCCGTGATAGATAATTTCATATAAACACATCAAAAATATAAATTGTAGAGAAACAGAGAACAAAAACTTATTTTTAAAACATAATTACACAAATTGGTTGTTAATGTCAGATGTTATACCAAACCTTATGCTCTATTGCACATAAAATCTCTACACAAGGACGGGTCTTAGGTCGATTCTAAAAAATAGACCATTCAACTAGTAATCTATGACAATTTTCTCACTACACAACAATCCTATTTTTAATTTCTCTTTCCCCCTCAGCGTGCACAACCCAAAGAAATGAACCCACTTCTTTGCAATGCAGTCTCTCAGGCTATTCCAATTTTTTCCAGGGCTCTAGTGCTACAAGTAAGGAAATCTTGATGCTATAAACTCTAAGGATTCTCAATCGTGGACAATTCCTTCACAACTTCCATAATTCCGATGCACAAAAGAATGAATTTATTGTTGGAAATACCAGTACTTACCCACAATCAACAAGAAAATGGCTCCTTACCTCTAGCAATTCATTTGCGATGCCCCAAAACAATGACCATAGTGAACAAGAATAAATGAGGAATAAGTAACAATGATTGAGGAATCTCCCAACAACCAGAAACATGGTTTGAATAATGACATGAAATAATGCACCATGTGGCCTCCCTTAGAAGCTCATGTAACCTCTTTTTCTAACTAATTCCAACATGGGTGAATAAAATATAATAAAAAGGATTATCCCCTTTATCCCCCTCTATCTTGGAATCATAGCCCCGTATAGCTCTATTCTTGTCCTTCTTGCAACCAATGATGTGTTTTTGTTATTAATATTTAAATTATTACATTGTTAGGCTCTTTGGACTTTCAACATTATAGGCACTCTGGCCTTTCATCAAATACAAAAAAATACATTATTAATCTGGGGACTCAAAACTAGAGTATTACCCTCCCCTCCCCAATATTTTGGTACTGTTCTCAATGCATTTCACCATGTAGGTGTATATATATATATATACAAAATTTCTATCAAAAATTCAAAAACAATTGCGGGTATGCCTCTTGAATTGTGTCTTCCAACTCCCATATCGCTTCATCAGGGTTGTAGCATGTACTGATCTAGGTGGATACTATTGTCCACCCAAATGTTCCACTAATTCCGAATGGTTCTACATCTTGGCATTTTTCTATAGTTTTTCGGGTCCCAAACTTTCAGGGCAATTTTGAGGATCCAAACGATGTTTTTTTGGAGTGGAAACAAGAAGTATCTAGCCAAAGGTAGATACTGGGTTGTTCACAATGAGTACTTCTCGGCTAGACCTTTTTGATGAGCTAACCCCCAATGGATATTGTATGCAAAATGTGTTCCCCTGAGATGTTGACATATCAACTAACCACATCGAGGCCCACAAACCTTTTGACATTTCATCTTTTGGGGTTAGGATTTTGGATGTTTATGGTTTTCTCATTGATTCTTTATGTTAAAATTCCTTTAACAGAATTGACGACCATATTGGGGTGAGAATCTTCTTTTTCGGGGTTTGGAGTGTTTTTCTCCTTAGATTTCTCTCATTCATATTCAGTTTGTTGTCATATGATTGCTTGATAACCTTTTTTCACTCTGAGTTCGAGTCTTTCAAACTTCTCCTTAGCCTAGTTGTGTTTTGACAAATATACACGTGTTTTTACTTGACAATGGCATACATACGCGTGTTGTACTTTTGCAAGCTGCATACATATGCGCTTTTCCCTTGAACAATCGCGTACATCAACCTTTGTTTCTTGATTGCTGGGTTTGGTGGTTGTTGGATAGGTTTTCATGTTTGTTGAGTCTTCTTGGGTCTCTATGGTGACTGTTAAGTGTTTGTGGAATGACAGGAAACCTGTCTTTGGTTGAATTTTTGGGCGGTACCTTTCTCATCATATTTTCATTTTGATTTTCCTTTCACCTTGGGCTGGGTGTTTTTCTCCATGATATCCTACTTGGGTTGTCTCTGTCTATACATAATAGAGTCTTTATATCAACATGTTGTTCAGTCCTTGCATTTTCATTTTTCTGATATTGAAAAAACAAAAATATTAGGCATTTTACATTGAATGGAATTTTGATCTCTTGAGTCTTTTGTCATTTATCTTAGTGCATGTAATGAAACATTGCATTTTTATTTAGAATTGCAGAATTGAATTAAAAATTTCATTTTTAAGAAGCATATCATTTATTGGAAATTGAAGTTAGGACTTTGCATTGAATTCATATTCATTTATTTTACTTCCTGAGTCATAACATCACTAGTTTCATGACCACACCTTTTGAGTAAGAAAGGCCATTAAAATTAACGCTATAATTTAAAATTGATTAGTAACGATTTTATTTTCTAGGGTGCACAAACTAGCTTAGGATTTAGAGCCTCGGAATAGGATTTTTGTGAGTAAACTTCTCCAAGGCTATTAGATCAACATATGTGTCTGACTAAGGAAGTGGAGAAATCCATTGTATAATCGGTAATATCAGGAGGCTTCGTTTACATCAGAGTTAAGCATGAGGTTGTGTGAGGTCGGTTGAATGGATATCCCCTCGATATCTTCTTAGCGTCATATATATTTCTTGGGATCTATTTGTAAATGGGGATCTTGCTAGTGCCCTTAACTCCATGAGAGGTGGTTCTTTCAAGGTTTCGGGCTTTGCTAGCTTTCCCATATAGTGGACATGACTTACGACTGTTCACTTGTGCATTGGTTATACCATGGTTTCTTAGTTTCTTGACTTAGGTACAACATAGGTTACTTGCAGGGGTTATTCTGCAGGTACCCTAGGTCAGACAAGGGTCGAACAACACACAACCTTTATGGAGGATTACCTCTCTAGGGGGATCTGACCGACTGGTTGTTAAGCCCATAAGGGCCCTTATAACTGATTTTGTTTCCTCCAATCTTTAGCAGTGGAGTCTCAGGCCCCTCTTGGGTGAGGCAAACCTACTTTTAAGAGGGAGGTCCCTTTCAACCACTTTATCATGTTTGTGTGCATATTGGTCGTTTGATTATTTTTGGTGTGCTCTTTGATTACTAGTTGGCCTTAGTATTTTTTTTTCCTATATTGAATATTAAGTCATCGTGGAGCCAGACCATCTTCCCCACAGGTCTTGTCACTTATTACAGTTACCACCGCATTTCAAGTCTTTTCCTTCTAAATGATGTAGAGTTATTAAACGTGGTACACACACATTCACTTATCAGACTTGTGATTCTACAAGGATGATTACTGCACTGAGTCATCAAGATATTGGGAGCCCTTCGACTCCCACACCTACTATAGTTAATGGTACCCCTTTGACTCCTTCAACCAATATGGTTGTAGTGTGGGGGGCACCTATTATCACTGTTGCCCGTCCTATAGTGAATACTCAACCTATTTCCATGAACCCGTTTGGGCCTCTTGGTCACTCACCACGCTATAATTTTCAGTCCATCCCTATGGCCTCTAGTACCTTTTCCTATGGTATGCTGAATTTTACATCACAGTTTTCAAACTCCACCCCAGGCACTCACCCCAATACTAGCATTGGACTTGGGGGAAAAACTCCTCTTTATACTCCATTTTCGTTCGGTGGCACTCATGTCCCTCAAACGAATCCTACTGTGGGAGGCTTTCCTACTTTTAATCATGGATCTAATGTTGTTGCTTCTGGATGGAGTAACCAACCTGGAGGACAAGCTTCTACTCAAGTTCTATCTTTTACACTCACCTTCTCAGTGACGATTCCAACCAACACATTTGGCATGACAAATCCACCTTTATCCTTCGGATTCACACCTGGAGGACGTCAGTTTCACACCTCGAGAAACCCCCATTTCGGGTCCACACCGGTTGGGGGAAGTTTTTATAAACCTCATCAGAATATTACTACTGGAATGATGCCCAACAAAACCCTTATGAATCATCCCAGAGGAGGGTCTTACAATCCTAGATAGGTACATGGTGCTTACCAGAACCCTGGATGGGCTGCAATTTCCCAACCACAATCTTTCCAAGGAGCTTGGGGCCAGATGTCACAACCTCATCTCCCTTTTCTTGCCATGCTCAATCTTCCAAACTTGTATAAGTTGATGAACGAACTTGTGTGTCATGATCCTACATGGCCCCTCGTTCCCACCAAGCTTCCTTTGGATATTCCAAAATTCGAAGGAAAAAATTGCAAGGATCTTGGTGATCACGTTACAACCTTTCACTTATGGTGCTTTTTGAATTACCTTAATGACAATTCCATTCAGTTAATATTGATTCAACGCACTCTCACGAGGGTTTCTATGAAATTGTATATCGAGCTACCTAGGGGGGCATACGAGACCTTTAGTCATATGGTTCTAGTCTTCCTTAACCACTTCCAATTGTCAGTTTGTTACAATGCTGACCTAGAAATTCTATCGACCTTACGCCAGGACAAAGGAACTCATATCTTAGATCACATCCAGGAGTGGCATAGACATAATAGGTTGATGAAGACCTAGATACCCATGAAATTCCTATTAGAGTGGTTCCTTAAGTCTCTACAACCTCCTATTACGAAGGATGTTGCCACATTCGGGGTTACATCTAAGGAAAAAGTGATTTTCAAAACCCAACAGTTAGATCTTATATATGGCTAGTCTAGGATGTTAATGAGATTATTCTTGACACACCGAGGTCAAACTACCACCCTAGAAAAAATCCCAGGCCTCATGTCGATGGCATTGTAGGCTCTGCCAATGTGAAATCCATAGAATCGGTGACAAGCCATTTGAAAGAGTTGTCTCTAAACTAGTCCGTAGGAGGGCCAAATTTGTTCTTGTCTTCCAATCCCACTTAGTCATAAGATGTACATTCCGTGAAATCGTTGACTGACCCAAATTGTAACCAGCAACCAGGCGGGGATAAGAAGAAAGGACGTAATAATAATCATAAGGGTGGGAGAATAATCATCCCAAGGACAATGGTAATAATGAGAGGACGAATAATAATTCTGGTGAGGGAAAGAAAGAAAGGCATAAGGTGAAGTTTCCCTGTAATCTTTATACAAACAATCACCTTACTCATTTATGCCCTAAACTTGTGGAAGATGTGAGGATCTTATCTCTACTGCCAACCTTGCTGACAAATTCTTTTCAACATAACTAGAACATGGCCTCGATCTCCTCAAATACTGAAAATGTGGTGAGTGAGATTCAAAACCCACCAGCACAAGACAATGATTGTTTTTGCATCAATATGGTTAATTCTCAGGTTAATGTAGCCACCTGATCTTGTGATTATAGTTCTACACAAACTGTACCTGGTCTAGAGTCTCCTCTTCCTCCAGAGACACCCTTGTAGATATAAAATCAAGAGCCACCACCTCATATTCCGAAAGGAGTAATCAAGTGCTCTATGCAGAATCGTAATTCTATATTCGCCTAGAATTACTCTATTGTTGAGGACCTAGGTCAAACCCCTTGTGTGATGTCATCTCTGGAGGTACTCTAGACACATCCTTCACAGAGGAATGCCTTGCTATCTGCATTAGTATATATAGATCCCAGTGGCTTGAAAGTTACCAAGTTTGACATCATAGATGTGAAGCCTCGCTTTCCTTACCATGTGTCATTCCAAACCCACGTGGGTTACTCAAAGTATAACATTCAAGTGTTGTTGATGAAAGTGCTGCAACATGTGTGATGTCCCTAGTCTATTGGAAATCACTCGGCTCTCTAACTCTCTCTCAGTCTCCGACCATGTTGACTTCTTTTGACAGTCATTCCTTCCACCCTCATCGTATTCTTCCTTCCTTTCCAGTCAAGTTAGGTGGGAAGACGATGGAGGTAGATGTCGAGGTGGCTGATGTACCCCTCAATTATAACTTGTTACTAGGACACAATTGGACTTATGATATGACTTTCATCGTATTGTCCATATTCCATACTCTTTGTTTTCCTCACGATGGGAAGATCAGGACGATCGACCAGTTTTCCTTTGCGTATTATATCCCCAGTGCATCTGTTGGACCATCGATCCCCATGGTCGACAATTCTCAGTCGGAAACTAAGAACATTGGTGTCGAAATGTATTCATCCCTTATGGGTACCTTCGACTTCATGGCACAGGTTCACCATATTTATTCCATTTCTAGTAGGCCCATTTTGTTAGAGAGGTCTGTTCCTTTCTGCACATCCTATTTTAATGATCCTTGGAACCTACCTTCCTCGACTGCATCTTATGAAGGTCAGTCACATGTTGGAATGGCCATGCCTCTATGCAGAGATAGCGTATCAAGATGTTCTTGACTCTTTCATCGATCCCGATCCTACTACCTCACAGACAGATGGGGAGGATCATGTTCTTGAGACCATGTGGGCCACTTCATCGTCTTGTTCACATGAATGCCTCGATGAGACTTTTCCCTTGGATGAAGCTATCATCGAGGCCATGAATGGTTTTGAAAAACCTTGGGATGATATGCATCATCGCTCTTATTTTCTCAGAGAGCTTTCTAGAATCGAACAAGATGACTTTCGATCTACTCTGAGTGAGATAGTCAGTCACGTTGTAGTTCCGCTTGATATGCACATCATTTATGCTGAAGGAAATATGACAAGTATCTCCCCTACTATCGTGATCGATATCTCTCGTACCCCTGAAAAGATTGCAAATGTACACATCAGTGCAGATTGTTTTCCATAATAAATCCTGATCTACGCCAAACTCTTCAAGGAATTCCGAGATGTGTTATCTTGGTCATATGAAGAGATGCCAAGAATCGAACATTGAATTGTCGAACATGAGATTAAAACTTACCCGGATGCTAAGCCTATTTGACAATGCCTTAGAGCTGTTAATCCTCGGAAGGCCCCTGCTATTAAGGAAGAGGTAGAGAAATTGTTTAATGATGGTTTCATCTACCCGGTTCCCTTGACTAAATGAATATCCAATCCTGTTCCTATGAATAAGAAGCAAGGAACCATCCGTGTATGCATGGATTTTTGTGACCTGAACAAATCTTGTTCTAAGGACAACTTCCCGAGAGGTTTCGTCCATTATATCCTCGATGAGTGTGCGGGAAGTGAAGTTTTTTCTTTCATGGACAGATTTTTAGGGTATAACAAAATTTCAAATTAAACCCGAGGATCAGCATAAGACAACATTTATTTTTCCTTGGGGTACTTTCACATACCATAAGATGCCTTTTGGCCTTAAAAACGCTAGATCAACCTTCCAATGTGCTATGACCTTTGCATTCCACGATCTTAAGCATATAGTCGAAGCTTATCTTGATGATCTTGTTGCTCACTCTCGTAAGGAAGTGGATCACCCTAAGCACCTTCGGCTAGTTTTTGCAAGATGTCGTCATTATCGCATCCTCTTGAACCCTCATAAATGCATATTTTCCGTTAGGTATCGATGTCTTCTAGGACTTTTAGTCTCTAAAACTGGGATCATGGTAGATCCGTTAAAGGTTGAGGCAATACTTCGATTTCCTCCCCCATGCACTATTCGACAACTTCAAGGTTTACAGGGGAAAGCTAACTTTTTATGTCAGTTTATAGTGAACTATTCCAATATTAATAAGGGTTTCATGTGTCTTTTGAAGAAGGACACCCCTTTTATCTGGGATGAGAAAGCCCAGGAATCCTTTGATGCTTTGAAGAAATCCATGTTATCGACGCCTCTACTAAAGTCTCTTGACTACAGTGGATATTACTTGTTTTATGTCACCACGTCTAAAGAGACGATTGGTATGGTATTGGTTCAGGAGGATGATGAGCTCCATGAGCACATCCTCTACTATCTTAGTCGAAACTTAGTCAGTCTAGAGCTCAAATATTCTCACATGGAAAAGCTATCTTTCACTGTCGTTCACACAATCCAATGATTATGCCATTATATATTGCTTTGAAAAACTACCGTGGTTGTCGATGTCAATCCATTTTAGTACGTCCTTACCAGGCGTATCATAGGTGGAAAATACAATAAATGGATTATCATTTTGCAAGAATTCGATATCGATTTTGCTTCTACGAAATCCAAGAAATCACTAGTCTTTGCAGAGCTAATATCTGACTTCCCACGATTGGACGAGGATGTTATTCATGTTGATGCTTTTAGGGATGAACACATTTTCCTTGTCTCTTCATATGAACCCTAGTATGGAGACATTGTTCTCTATCTTGAAACATTGAAGTTCCCACAACATCTTTCGCGAGATGATAGACAACATATACGATACCAAGCTAAGAGTTACCTTATCATCGGTGACACTTTATATTGTCGAGGAGTAGACAATATATTGTATTGTTGTGCAATTCATGAAGAAGCCGAGTCGGTTCTAAATGATTGACACATTGGGTCTTGTGGTGGTCATCTATCTGGGCTTGCGATGGCTCGGAAAAAATTGGGAGCCAGTTATTTTTGGTCATCTATATTTAAAGATTGCATTGAAGCAGTTAAGAAGTGTCACCCCTGCCAGGTGTTCACTCGAAAAATTCCCTCACATCCATCCCCTCTCCATCCAATCATTATCGTCGGTCCCTTCACAAA
>JASDQU010013167.1:60328-77426 GCA_032191745.1 Picea mariana
TTGGCAGATGTCATTGGAGTCTTCGATCTACTTAGGTTTTGCAGACAGAGCTAGTCATCATACACAGAACTTGGCTTCCACCGCTTGGGTTTTTCACTCACCTGAGGGTCTACTGGTGTCTTCCTATGGCGTATGCCTAGGGCCATCCATGAATAATGTGGTTGAATATAGCGTCATTATAGAAATTTTGGGCAATGCAATTTCTTATGGTATTCACTCTTTGGAGGTTCGCCTGGATTCCCAGTTAGTAGTATGTTAGTTAAACAACAATTACCATGTGCGTGACCCTACTTTACTTCGACTATTCCTATGGGTACGCCTTTTAGAATGACATTTTTATTTTATTACTTATCATAACATAACTAGGAGTTCTAATTATGTATTTGATGCATATGCTAATTTCGTTTTAGATTGGCATTTGTCACATAACTAAAGCAAAGAAAACATTCTCATCAATGTACAAATTGTAACATAAGTAAAGCTGAAGAACCATGTTTTTATATATATTTCAATAAATATGATGTTTATAGTACAAAAATGGGGCTAACACCCTTAATACACATATACAACTGTTAATACAAATTCCATGATATCTACGCCTGTGGTGTTGGATGTGTGTCATGATAAAAAACCACGGCATTTTCGAGACACTGAAAAAGTCACGCCCAAGCTCTGGGCACGCCTACCACCTGTCGTTGCATAGCCTTCGGCAGATCC
The DNA here is from genome assembly GCA_032191745.1 of Picea mariana. Taxonomy (NCBI): domain Eukaryota; kingdom Viridiplantae; phylum Streptophyta; class Pinopsida; order Pinales; family Pinaceae; genus Picea; species Picea mariana. Next base: position 61,046 of record JASDQU010013167.1, read on the forward strand.
TCCACTTGAACCATGGGAATCCTTTGTGTCAAATTAGAGAGATTTCCCTGCACGTTTTGAAGAACTCTCTCTACTTCTCCTCCCGCAACCTCATCTCCTCGGTGCCTCCAATGATGTCGTGGAAGCCTGTCTTGCTGTTTTGGACCTATGTCTACATCACATACGTGTCCAATTAGTACTTAAACATCACCCAAAAATATTTTTGTTTTACTATGCAAAAATACAAAAAAATGAAATATTTAAAAAACTTTGATATACCTATGTCCCTGTAGGCGGTCCCTAGTGGTAATGGAATGTCAAGTTCCCCTTTGAAGTTGATCTCCACATAGGAGTAGTCATCCAGAGCAATGACATGCCGTCTCAACCAGTAAAAGAAATCATCGTTGTAGGGTGTGGGCACCCTACCTTCCCTCTTCCATCTCATCACCTCAGTCCACCATGCCATGGCTGGATCATGAGGTCCTCACATAATGAACTCCACTCTAGGTCCCAAACCTGGAATCCACTCGAAGAAAACTATACACAATATGGAAGCGAACCCGAAGTTCCTTTTACCACCTTGTTTGCATTCTGTCAACTGGATCTTCATGTTAGCCAGTAGTGAGGCGCATCAATCATACATTGTGGGTCTCAAGCACTCTATGGAGTAGAACATAAGTGGCCTCGATTCCTTCTACATTGAAGCAGATCACGTGATTCAGGTCAAAATGAGAACAACAATCTTGAGGCTTAGATTGTTTATTACTCAGATGGGGAGTTGACTCTCGATCTTCTCAATCCCTGCAATGTAGTGAGCATCTATGTATTATTCTATACTCATACCACTCCCATCTCCCCGGGCTTTTAGGTTGACCACCTCACCCCGACACGATAACCCCTTCAAGAAATAAATATCCTCGACTTCAATCCTTAATGGTTTCCAATAAAGGTTGAAGCTCTCACTTTCTGGATCCCAATAATCCATGAGCAACTATAGAAACCTCACTTGGGCCGTCATCCCTTTGAGTGCCCAAAACTTATACAACCTGCATCTTTTCAAGGCCATTTAGGCACCCGGATCTCTTTCCACTGTAGCATCTACCTCCTCGTGTTACCTTTCTCTCCACTCTAGCACCATCCTCCAAGAGAAACATCACTTTTTGAGTTAGCAATCATCAAAAAATTGTTTATGGACATATACGTGGGCTGCAACATTCACATTCATGTATAAGGATGATTATACATTAGATGTATTTTAGACAGTCGTGTATAATCACGCGTATACACGACCCGATGAATGGTGGCCCGCGTACACCTAAACTTCTAATTTGTGCCCTTAATAACTTAAAAATTAAAACCTAAATACAAAATTTAATCCACTAGAAAGAAGGAAGAGGGGAAGAGGAATTACCTGGTCTAGATGGTCGTTGATTCCGTCACTCATAGCTCCCACAATCACCAGCTGAAGATGGGAGGTAATTTGGTCCAAAATCCACTATTTGGGTAAAAAAGTAAAATGGTATAGTAAATTCGGTTTTTGTTACTATTTAAAGCAAATTTTTACCTAGTTTGCATAGTTTTGGATAATATTTTTTCCTAATGGACTAATACAACAATGGATTGAGTTGTTTTTTTTAGTTTTGTCTAGGGATTCTTGGAATTTTCATCGTTATGTCGACCGTTCATAACTTCGGACAAGTATTTTCGCTACCCAACATATAGGATAGGTATCAATTCCATCATGCACACTTGCATCGTCCTATAACTGTCACTCATATGCCTTAGGTACAAACCCATTTTTTAGCGACACAGAACTTTCTATCTACTACTAGACGTGTCGTTATCAAATGGCAGAGACTTACCAAACATGGGTACCCTAGTTAGATCCTCTGCTTCATTTGGTGCCCATGCAGAGATTGCTTTGTGTAGGACCGAGAGTCCCTTAGAGCTAATACATGAATTTATGTTGAACCTCATTTCTCACTTATAAACATGCTGACCTATACTTAGAAGACTCCCAAGCGAGTTTGATTTAAGATCTTTTCCGACTCGTTTTCAAAAAGCAAAAAAATTGTTGAGTGAACTTGTCTCTTTCACACTCGTAAATTGGATTCGAAAGGACATCTATTTGGTACAATTTTATCCTTTTTTCAAACCAAGTAGACAAAGATTATGAAAAAGGACATTTTTTGGTGTTAAGTTGTGATTGCATCTCACACCCTTGATTGCAGTATTGAGCCTATTGCCAGTTCTTTCTTTGTGTTATAAATTGTTTGCCTCAACAATTTTTGCATCCTCAACCAAGCACAACCTTGTTTATATCCTTCGCAACTTGACACCCTATACCCAGGAGGGAACATTCCCCTAAGTGTCCATCTCCCACATGCACCTCCTTGCATTGAGCATAGGTATGTTCCACTGCTGGAACTAGTTTTGCTTACTTGCGACACTTGTTTCCTCTTCTGTATCATAGCATTCATTTAAAAACAAAAAAACAAAAAAAGATGGGCACTAAGGGAGTATTATCTTATATTGGTAACAATCGTGTAGCCTTTAAATAGAGCACAAAATTATTGAGTCCACTTGTCATCATAATTTTGGGTTTAGCATGGCTTTAGGAATCTAAGCTCGTTACTGAGAGTTTAATCCCCTGACTGGTTACTCTTACAATCCCTATGGAGAGTTTGATTGATGCCTCCTACATGTCATGGTTTCATCATTGGGTCTATGCTGCCAGAGTCCTCCATATGTCTCATGCTCTTGTTCAAAGGATGTCTATCAACCTATGTCGGCCATTCCTCACAACTCTTGACTTTGCATGTCAGCCATACCCTCATTTTTTCTCGGAATCACATAAATTTGTAGTCCTATTGCACACATTGGTCTGACTTTCCTCATTGGTAGGTAACCTAGAACTCAACAGTCGACATTTCATCATTGGTCGTTGATTGGGTGGTTTCCCATGTATTCAATGAGAAGACATCTATTCACACATTGGGATTCATGTAGTGTCTTGGATTACATTATCCCTATCGGTGGTTTCCTCACCTTTGTCAGCAATTTTCCTGATTGGATGCTATTCAGAGGGTCTTTTACGTGTACCACTTACACCTAGAACACACAAAATATGTACAAGGTTGTTGGTTAGTGAACATGTTCTTCGTCCGATTTACTCCAAATCATCAAGATCCTTCTTTGTACCTCATGATGAATGATGATATATACCTTAATTCTCTCCTTTCAGCGGGGCTTCTTCCATCAACTTTAGCTCATGTATTCTAGAGATGAGACCTAGAGTCCTATGAGTACCTAGAGGCTTGCAGGAAAAAGTGGCAGGTTCTCTCGCCATCGATAGTTGGGAATACATCAATGGATTCTTCAAGTGTTAGGCACCAAATCCTTTATTCACACTTGTAAGAATGTAATCGATGCCTTGATACCTATATTAATCATCGGTAGGTTGTCTCATGTTTTTTAACGGTATACCTCAATGACCGGTAATCAAACGAAGTCTCATTGTGTTCTACCTCAACTCCTTTATCCACATGATGTAGACTTGCACCTTTAGCAGATTGTGTAGAAGACTTGAAGACATCAATTTGTAGTCGCAACTTTCCTGAGTTGTTGCTACCTTTTCATTGGACCAGTACTTGTGTGACTTCAATGATCATGGGAGATCTGATTGTACTCCATTGTATACATATATCTTCAGATTGATTTTGAGACTAGTTTTATTCGGCCTTGTTCATGACTATGATAACCTTTGGCATGAAACCACATTTGTATTGGCCTATTCATGGCCATGGAAAGTTGTTTGGTATATCTTCACATGGATCTGTAGTGTAATTCAAATTGGAATACATGTATGCAAAGTTAGTACAAATTGTAATGAGGAACTAGTTCTTCCAGATGGGTCCCCATTACTCCACTTATGGGTTTTTATAATGTATTTCGGCCATCACAGATACTCCTCTTATTTCACAGATTATGCGGCATCTGTTATAGCAAGATTTGCCTCACCCTATGCAATCTTGCATAGAGGGACTTTTCTCCATTTCCCTATGCATACTTCAAGTCCCTTTTTGTAAATCCCAGAGATAAAAACATAATTTTTCCACATATATGCACGATGCCTATATTACAACATGTGTATACATAGGTTGCACCACTAAAACCCACATACATTGGGAAATGTGCCCAAAATTGAAAAATGGTGTCGGGTTTCCATGTCACGTCATGAGATCAATGATCCTTGGCCTTCCATATACTAGAAACATTCTGACTCGGCCCTTTAGTTCCACTTGAAGGCTATAAATGGGCCAAATTCGAGCTATGGAAAAGAGGAGAAAGAATTCAACTTTGAGAGCAAAGTTACTTTGAAGAAATTATTCACTTCACATTGAGTCTGCATCCCTTTGTCCTTTAAGTCTGAACACATTGTTCAGCCCCCGAGCTCTTCCCTGATTGATTGAGAAATTCATTGTCTCTCTTATATGAGATTTCCTTTGGTGGAGGATTGAAGTGGTGGAGCCCCAACTGGAAGGAACTTAGTTTCTCGGTTCCGAACTGTGCCAACACAAAAGTTTCTAACTCATTCACTTCTACTGATTATATCTTAATAGAAATACTCTTTTCTCGTCCAATTAATATCTCGGAAATATTTGAAGTATTATTCCATGGGCGTATTTGTTATGGATGTTGATGGATTATGCTATTGAGTGTGATAACATCATATATTATCACCATATGCTTGTGTTGCTTGGGTGTTGATGACTAGTTGCAGGTATATTGCTTTGGGTCAAGGGCTCAATGGTGGACTTCATCGAACGTCTGGACGAGGTAGGCCTCTTATCTTGTCTTGTTAGCATATTTTCTTATATAGCATACTTGAGATTAGAGTTGATTTATGTAGTCATTTCCGTCTGTTGTGGTTTTCCCCTAGCCATAGAGAGATTTTCCTCGTAACATATATTCCTTCATTTCATTCTCAACATAATCCAGATCATTTAGTCTCCCTATGGCTTTGTTCCAAAGAACCATGATTTTCCTATCCAGTATATGCATTGGTTGTACCTGAAAGTCTCATTCTAGATCCACCTGAATCAAATTCCAATTAATGACATGGTTAGGATCATGCACATACTTTTTCAGAAAAGATACATGAAATACATTATGCACATTCATGGAATCATGTATGCAACTAACCTTGTTCTATCCAATATCTCAAATGGACCACAGAATTTGGCTGCTAGCTTGGTACCACTGCCCAATTTCAATGATCTCTTATTCGGATTCACTTTCAAAAATACATGTTCTCCCACTTTAAACTCTTTAGTTTTCTTGATCTTATCTACACAATTCTTCTTCCTAACTTTTGTTGCTATAAAATTCTACTTAATTTTAACCTTCTACTCTTCCATCTCCTTGATAAATTCTAGTTGAAGTACCACTCTGTTTGTTGGGTTGTCCGAAATCACTAGAGTATTTCATTTTCTACTATAAAGAGATTCAAATGAGCTAATCTATAACGAATTTTCATAACCATTGTTGTATGCAAACTCAACCAAATGCAAATAATCTTGCCACTTAGATGTCTAGCCCATCACATACACTCTTAACATGTCTTCAATCACTTGGTTTAGTCTCTTTGTCTTCCCATCTAAATATAGATGGTATGTTGTACTAAAATTTATAATTCTTTCAAATCCTTCAAACAATCCTCTCCAAAAGTTAGAAGTAAAATTTGAATCTCTATTTGAAACAATTGCCTTAGGTATTCCATGCAACCTAACAATTTCCTTCATGTAAATTTTTACAATATTAGTTACCTTATGAGTCATATTTACTATAATAAAATGGGAATCCTTTGTTAATTTATCCAATACTACCATTATTAAATCATGTTTCCTTTGTATCCTAAGAAATTTAGTGATAAAATCAATGGTTAGTAGTTCTCATTTCCACTATGGAATTGGAAATGGTCGTAGAAAACCTGTTGGGTGTTAATACATAATTTTAGCATTGGTATTTATGGTTCTGTCAACTTGAAGTGCATGATTGATGATGCTCACGAAGTGAAGGATGTAAGAGGAGTCGAAACAATGAGAGTTGTGGTGATGCAGCTTCAGTGCTATATATGGGAACTGCGACATCGATGAAAGGTGTGGGGGAAAAGGTGTGATCGCGAAGTTGCAAAAATGGAGATGCAACAACGAAAATGGGAGGGAAGGGATTTTGGAAATGAAGCAAATATGGAAGGGAAATCGTATCAATGGAAATGTTAGGGGAGAGGTTTGGAAAATTAAGTAGAGTTGCAAGTGGATTTGCAATAAAGGGGATGAGAAGGGAGAGATTTTTGGAAAATGAGTTCCAGTAAAGGTAAATGCAAAAAAGGGAGTTGCAATAAATGGAATTGCAACAACATGAGTTGGATAAAAGGGAAGTGAAACAACGATAATTTCAACAACAAGAGTAGTTGTGGAAAAGGGAGTTGCAACAATGGGAATTGAAACAATACAAATTACAATGACAAGAGTAGTTGCGGCAAAGGGAGTTACAAAAAAAGGATTTGAAACAAAGGGAATTGCAACAATGATAATTACAACAATAGTAGTTGTAGAAACAAGAATCACAACAATATGAATTGCAACAATAGGAGTTTCACCAACACTGTTCTCCGCTGCATATCCTAAAAAAATAAATTTATTAGAAAAGAATCAAAGCTTTATTACAATATATTGAAAAGGATCCTAACATAACCATCATGAAAAGGTGAAGTGTCCTTGTTTATTTCATTTTTTTTATTGCATCAACTAGGGTGGTTTTGACACTTCTTTTTTGTTTATTTTATTTTAAGAAACAAGATTATCCAACCAAGATTTTTTTCTTCCTAAACGAGTTCCAGATAACTATCGGGCCATCCATTTTAAATATTCTTCAAAAAGGATTCCCTTCATAAGGATTGATGATATAGGCGAATTCTATGTCCATTATCCATTAGAGGAATTCTATCTTCATCTATGGTACATAGTTTGATGGACCCATTATCATATACTGTATCAATCTCGTATGGATTGAGCCATCTAGTGCCGACTTTTCCTCTGAAGTCCTTGAACCTGAAATCAAATAATAATGCCCAGTCTCCATCTTTGAACTTCATTTTCTTGATAAACATATCGTGTCATATGGCCCTTTGATGTTTTATTAATGTGGCTTGGTGTAGGACATCCTATTGCAGTTTGTCTAACTCGTTAAATTAAAGAATTATTTCTTTCTAAGCCTCTTATAAGTCCAACCCAAATTGCACTTATGTCTTGAGTGTCTAGTTTTCTATTTCAATGGGTAGTAGTACCCTTTTTCAATATACTAACTCATAAGGTGTGCATCATTTAGTATTCCTCCAAGTAGTTCTGTAGACCCATAGAGTTTCGAGAAGTCTATCGACCCAATCCTTGAGATGTAACCTAACAGTTTTAGTGATGATGGACTCAAGGATCTTACTAGTCCCCTCTAGCTGTCCATTTTCCCATGGGTGATATGGTTTTCTTAATATGTGCTTGATATGGTATTTTTCCTTCAGGTCTCTGACAAGTGATGAAGTGAACTAAGTTCCTTCATCGATTACTGTCTCTTGTGGTATTTTGAACCTGACAAAGGCTTATTCATGGAGAAACTCCACCACTGCTTGTTCAGTTGCAAGGGAAAGTGAATTCTCCTCCATCCATTTTGTAACATAGTTTGTGTAGACGAGGATATAGGAGTGCTGACGAAAATAGGGATTTATTGGTCCCATAAAGTCAATTTCCCATTTTTGAAAAGGTTCTAACACTATATGTGGTTGTAGCATCGTTTCATTTGTTTATATGGGTCTACCTATGCATTGACAATTGTCACACCTCTTCACATACTCTTTGACGTTTCTGAAAAGTGTGCACCAATATACCCCTAATGGAGTTATTTTTACCCAATCCCTCTATCTGGAAAATGACCCCCACATCTCCCATCATGAAAGGCTTTTATTATCTAATGGACTTCGTCCTCTCGTAAACATCTTCTAATGATCAAGTCAGGCCCAGTGTAGAAGTGACAACCACCAATCCATGAAAATATTTCACTTTTCATGAATATACTTTGTCCCTCTTTGGGAGTCAGGTGATGAGGGAAATTTCTTGCATCCAAAAAGTTACTAATATCTGCAAACCAAGGTTATTTATTGGATACTGCAAAGAGGTCTTCATCTAGAAAGGAATATTCTACTGGAGGTTCATTTTCATTAGATATTATTCTAAAAAGAAAGTCATCTGCTAATCTACCTAAGAAGGAGATCTAATGGAGAAGGTGACCCAAACAAGCCATTTTCCAGCAGTTGACAAAAAACTCTGCAGGGGTACACCATTGGTTTGGGGAACCAAGAAATGGATATCCAATGTCAGGATGATCTGAGAGTAGCCAAGAAGATTGGGCTATCTTAGTGTGAGTCTCGTGGATCAAAGGGAGAAGCTCAATGTAGCCATAGAGGAGGGCACACTTAATTCATCCTAGCAATGAAAAAATGAGAAAGGGTGCAAAACCCATGTTCGTGCACCCTCCTGTTTCGCTAAGGAAAATTGCAGAGATAGACTTGTCCCCTAAGAGTTTGGTTAGCTAATGGGGTAAGATCACTCTCTTATGTGGAAGCATGTCAAACAAAGCTTCCAGGGTGCAGGCATGAAGAAAGGTGCACTGGCTAAATCTGAGATTGACCCAGATGCTAAAATGCAACAAAAACGTGAAGTATAAACTTAGACAACAAAAACAAGTGAGACAAGTAGCTTCAGGAAAAGAAAATAATGCTTTATTTGAGTCTAGGTTCACCTTATATACCGAGGGAACCATTTATTTACATATGCATATCTAAATAGCATCAAAATGTGAAATGGGTCGAGCCTAGTTGGCTGAATTCTGCACCCCAGGTGGGTGTTCCCCTAGGTGGCCTCCTTGGCCCAATTTCTCCCTGTTTAAATATGGAAGCCTCCTGGCTTGCATGACAAGGTGAAGAAACTTGTTGTGCAATACTTTGGCTGTGATCCAATTTTCCTGAGCTGGAGTTTGACATTGGTGGGCTACTAGATACGAATTGTATGCCCAGTTCCTTATAGAGCGGGTCCGGGTGTCCAATAGAGTGTCTTTGGCCAATGGGAGTTGGAATCTAGAATGTTGTCCACTATATGAGTAATGGTGATTAGTTCCTCCAAGAGGGGAGGCTCAAACAAATTCAAGTGATTTACATTAATAACATTGTGGATTCCTAGTTGCGGTGGCAGATCCAACCTGTAATCATTTTCTCCAATCTTGTCGAGGATGGTATATGGGCCATATCTTATTGGCAGAAGCTTGTGATGGTGGCCTTTGAAGCACTTCTTATCCAAGTGTAACCCAACTTGATCCCCTAGTTGAAAGGACATGAAGGTCCTTTGTTTGCCATGGCACTGCTTGGCATTTTCTTGTGTTGCTTTGAGTGTTGTTGATGTAAGGTACCTTGAGGAGCCCAAGTGAGTGGGATCTCGGTTCGAGATGTTGGTTGGAAGCCCAAGAAGACTTCAAAAGGTGAAAACCCTGTAGAAGAATGTGTTTCCTTGTTGTAGCTATGTTGTAGAATGTGCAAGTAATTGTCTCATTGTTTGTTGTGCCCAAAGTGAGTTCGGAGAGCATGAACCAAGATCCTGTTGACAACCTCTGTTTGGCCATCCGTTTGAGGATGGAATGCAGTAGAAAACTTGAGGTGGAACCCCAATAGAACCCATATTGTCTTCCAAAATGTGTCGAGGAAGCGAGAATCTCTGTCTGAGATGATGGTGCTTGGGAGGCCAAAATGGGGCCAGACATGTCAGAAGTAGAGTTTCATTGTTTGTGTTGTTGTAGTAATCTTTGTGCATGGGATGAAAAGTGCCATTTTGTTGAAGCAGCATACCACTACCCAGATTGCATCATGTTTCTTTTGGGTTGTTGGAAGTCCACTGAGGAAGTCCATTTAGATTGGCATCCAAGGAAAATAACGAAGAGGTGGTGGCTGATATAACCCATGCTTCCGGTTGGATGGCTTGGATTGTGAGCATAATGCACATGCTCTAATAAGTTTTTCAACTTTAGGCTGCATGGAAGGCCAATGGAAATGGCGTTGCGGATGTTGGATGGTATTTTTGGTACCAAAGTGGCCCCCATAGGATGAATCATGTGCCTCCCTGATGAGCAAGAGTCGGTCCTCTGAGTGTGGAACACATAACAAATTCAACTTATAGAGCCACCCATATTGAATAGTGTAGTCTAGGAAGGGGGTTTGATTGATCACTGTGGGAGTTTGTAATGCCACCCAAATATCTTGAAATTTTGGGTCAGTAGCATATTAATCCTTCCATGTGTCATAGGTAGCACAACGCACTTCTAGAATTGACAGAACTGGAGTGGGAGTCCAGCTTAGCAAATCAACCATCTTATTAGAAGTGATTTTCTTATATCTGATGACCAAGTGAAATTTATGAATATAGGAGGCCCATTTAAGGTGCCTTTGTTCCTAAATCTTAGACTGAGAGTTGATGAAAATCAAAGGGTGGTGGTCTGTATGCAGAATTGTTTCTTTACCCAACAAATAATGCCTCCATAGCTTGAGGGCTTGAACCAGACAGTAAAACTCCTTGTCATAGGTGCTATAATTTTTCTTTTCCTTAGACAGGGTTTCACAGTGGTAAGCAATGGGGTGTCCTCCCTGTTTAAGTATGACACCAATAGCATATTGTGAGGCATCAGACTTAATCTCAAAGGGTTGGGAGAGGTCCGGCAGGTGTAAGACAGGGGATGAGCAGAGGGCTTCTTTGAGCTTAGAAAAGTGACTAGTTTCTTCTTTAGTCCATGTAAATGTAGAAGAATTATTTCAAAGTTGATGCAAAGGATGAGAAAGTTGGGAAAAATAGGGAATGAACTTATGATAGAAATTGATGCCACCCAGAAAGCTTTTGAGATCACTAGTTGAAGAATGTAGTGGCCACTACTTCAATGCTTGGATGTAGGATGGATCTGGTTGAATACCCTCTAAGTTGACCACAAAGCGGAGATAGGGAACTAAACTCTGACCAAAATATGACTTCTTCTCTTTGACTTGTAGCTTGTGTTCTCAGAGGATTTGGAGAACTTGTTGGACATGCTGCATGTGAGTGTCCCATGTTCAACTGAAATTGAGAATGTCATATACGTATATGACCACAAATCAACCCAAATGTGACCTAAAGATGTCATTGATGAGCCTCATGAAATTGGTTGGGGTGTTGGTGAGGTCGAAGGGCATAACTCTCCACTCAAAAAGAACAAATTTGGTCTTGAAAGTTGTTTTCCAAACATCATCTGGGTGCATTCAAACCTGATGGTAGTTGGAAGTTAAATCCAATTTAGTAAACCACTTAGCTCCTTGGATGGTGTAGAGCAACTCCTCAATCCAGGGTAGGGGGTAACAGTTTTTGACCGTGGCTTTGTTAAAGGCTCAGTAATTAGTGACAAGGCGCATTTATAAAGTATCTCTTTTGGGGATGACAAATGCGGCAGAAGCACAGGGAGAAGATGATGGTTGGATGTGGCCAGAGTTGATGAGGTTGGTCAATTTTCTTTCCATTTCCTTTGTTTCTGTTGGGGCCAACCGGTATGTAGGGGCATTAGGTAATGCAGATTCGAGTTTGAGGTGAATGGAATGGTCAATCTATCGAGAGGGGGGAGTCTCGCTGGAGATTGAAACACATCTGCAAACTCTTGGAGGAGGGGAGTCATTGTTTCAGGAACAAGGTGAGTGGTATTGTTTGGTGTTATTGGGTGCACCAAACATAGAGAGACACATTGATTTAAATGTACATGTGGGATTTTTTCTTTGGTAGCAGGGGGTTTGGGTGCTGTTGTTGTTAAGATATAAGTGTGGTCTTCTTTGGTAAGTTTGTAATGGAGAAATTTGTCCATATAAATAACATTTCTTTGGGTTGGGTATGGGATACCTAGCATCAAATCCAAACAATCCAAGGGGGAGACATCACAACGGACATTATCTTTGAGTTGGCCTAAGGAAAAAGTGACCAAACAACACTGAGAATCTAAGAGGCAGGGGAAATCCTTTTGGAACCATCCAAGTTGATAGGGTTGCGGGTGTGGAGTAGTAACAATATTAAGGCGGTTGAGAAGGTATTGAGACACCAAATTCTTCTAGATTACACTGTCCATAATCAGTAAAGCCAAGGAGTTTTTAATTTGGCAGTTATGAGTGAAGAGGGTTTGGGTGGAGGAGTTTGAATATTCATGGTTCATTAGGATCAATGAGGGATCCACTTCTGTGGGATTTTCTAGGAGCAATGAGCTCAATTAGTAGGGTTTTCTTGTTCTTTATATTTTGGAGGGTTTGACAATGTAATGAATTGTGTGAGGTAGTCTTGTGGAATGAGCATCAGGGTGTCCTTGTATTTGTATTGGGTATGGGGTTTTGAGCCCGAGGAGGTGGAAAGTGGGCTGAAGGATTGGAGCTAGATGGTTGAGAGGCAGAGGTGTTGGTGTAGGGGCGAGACTGAGTAGTACGAATCCTAGGAGCAACTTTCCTTTTTTGGGACTGACTATATCGATCTAAGATAATGGTTTGTGGGATCCCAAAGTGTACCCACACTCATTTAGATAAGATATTGGAAGTGGCATTCGTTGTGATGCTCTTCTTGCAACTGTCTAGAATTGTCATCTTGGAAATGCAATCAACAACCACAAAAAACCAGTCATTTCTCTTCTTAGTGGACAAAAGGCCTGACATGTAGTCCATTGAGATGGATTCCCAGGGTCTGTCAAGAGTAGGAAGATGATTGTACATGCCTTGTTTGTTAGTGTTTGTTTGGAAATAGCGCAAGCAGTGTAGGACTGAATATACTTACTAACATCATCTCGAAGTTTCGGCTAGTATAAATGTTTTTGCAATGTTTCCACTGTCCTTTCCATGCCAAAGTTTCCTTCCACCCGACTGTAGTGGGATTGAAAAATTAGATCTAATCACTCGCTTGATGGAATGCAGAAATGGCCAAGATGGAACAACAACCCATCCTAAAGATGGAAATTAGTGACATTTGTGTTTGCGCCCAACATTTGGTAGGTGTTGGAGAAGTCAGGATCTCTCACATAGAGGTGGGGCCATCATGAGGTCTCATGGACATAAGAGTCTATCATCGTGATGAGTGTTTCGACTTGAGGTCGGCTAAGCAAATCAGTGACTTAGTTGGTACTTCATGTTTTATACTTGATGTTGAAGTGGAACTGCTACAAAGATGTGCACCACTTCTGATGGCGATCATTCTATGATTTTCTTTGTGTTTTCATGAACTACAATGAATTATGATTAGTGTGGATGATCGTCTCCTTCCCGTGAATGTAATTCCTCCATTTCTAACAAGATTTCATAATGGAGTACATGTATTTATTGTAATTAGGGTACTTACAAATGACACCTGATAGTGTCTCACTATGATATGCCACAGGGTGACTGTGCTGACTAAGGACTACACCCACAACATAGTATGAAGTATTTGTATCGATCTCAATGGGTTTTTGTAGGTCCGATAATGAAAGCACTGGGGTTGAGCACTAGTGTTGCTTCAAATCATTGAATGCTTTTTTTTGGGACAGGACCCATGAAAATTTGTCCTTACCACCACCCTTGGTTACTTGGCTGAGGGACCATGCAATATGGGAGAATCCTATGTGAACCTGCGATATAAATTGGCAAGAGATAAGAACATTCAAAGCTCAATGAGTGTGGTTAGGTCTGGATAGTCACATATGAATTGGATCTTGAGTGGATCCACATGTGCATCAACAATGTATCAAAGGTAGTGCATCAATATTTTTCCAAGTTGGCATATAGCTTGTGCTGCCATAAAGTGTACAAAACCTACTGAATATGTTGTAATTGTTCCACCCAAGTATTGTTGTAGATGAGGATTTCATTAAGATACACCACTACAAAACAATTAGTGAAAAAATGCAATATATCATCCATCATCCTCAAGAAAGTTGTTGGGGCATTTGTAAAACTAAAGGGCATGACCAACCATTCAAAAAGACGTTATTTTGAATTGAAGGAAGTCTTCCATACATATGTCTTCTCTATTGGGCACCAATGGTAGCCACACTTCAGATCAATCTAACTGAAGTATTTGGACGCCTTGAGATGATCAAGGAGATCATTAATTTAGGGAATCGAGTATCGGTTTAGGACTCTGTTTTTTTTTAGAGCCTAGTAATCAATGCAAAGTCGACAGGTCCCATCCTTCTTCTACACCAACAAGATTTGGCTTCCATAAGGTGATGGGATGGGTTGGATGTGCCCCTTATGGATAAGTTATTGGATCTGACACTGGATCTCCTCATTTTCTAATAGAGAGCAGTGATAGAGTCACCCATTGGGTAGTAGTGCGTCGAGGGTCAGATCGATGGAATTCTTGACCTGAAAGTACATAGGTACCCCAGTAGGTGATGAGAATATGTCTTTGTATTATTCCATGACCTTATCCACTTTCTTTTTCTACCTGGAGAGGTTGGTCGTGGAGTCCATGGATGTGGCTTCAACCTTTCACTCACTTTGAAAGCGAATTATGAAGAAGAGAAACTTATCGGTCTGAAAAATGACCTTCCTGCATCGCTTGGAAAAGATCAAGGAAATAACACTAGGTGGGACTACCTCAGGTATCCTGCACAATTTCTTGTTCAAAGTAATAATAATACTATGAGGCCTAAAATCATATACAGCATGACATTTCCATAAATAAGGTTGGCCCATAAGAACATCACAAACTTCAAGGGGAGTAACATCACACAATACCTCATCTTTGAATGGCTTGATGCCATACAACGTGTGACACTATTGGATGACGCAAAGATCGCTTCCTTGGTGGAGCCATCTGATGGTGTAGGGTTGCGGGTGCGCCATTGTCAATAGGGCTAGACAATTGATGACCTAAACTGAGATGATATTATTTTGGCTACAACCATCAACGATGAAGTGGAGTAGAGTTCCTTTCACCCACATATGTGAATGAAAGAGGAACTCACCTTCCTCTATCTCATCAGGTTCACTGGGTTGGATCTTAGTGGTAGAATCGGTGGCACTAGGTCCTTTGTCAATGATCCATCTCCCCATTTATGGTTTTGACTCAGATTCAAAGCTCGCATATGATTAAGAGGCTTTCATATCAGCCAACAATGACTTATTTGAGTGACAATCAACAAATTTATGCCATATTTGATACCCAGCATGGTGCACAAGGTATGGAAGACATTGGTGAACTCTGGAAGTGTTTGATCTCTTTTCTGCCATAGTGTGGTCCATCTTGTATACAATTCATCGTAACTTCCAACAGGGTAGTATTGTTCCTTAATAGCATCCCTGAAGGAAGTCCAAGTGGGTGCAACTATAAATAATGTGGATCCCTCTATTTACTTTTGCTCACAAAAAGTCTCCCACCAATCTTTGACATGGGGGATGGCATTGAGGAGCGCAAATGTAATATTTTCTCTCTCGAAAAAGTTATGGACATAAAAATACCCTTATAGAAGGCTTAACCATTTAGCTACGTCATGCACATCTATTTTCTTTCAAATATATGAATATCAAAATTGATTTGTACCTTAAAGGGGGTGGTGCCTCTGCTTGAGGTGGATGCATTGTTTGCCAACAATTGTTGAAGGATTTGTGTAAAGCTATCCATCCTCTCGTTACTCTGTCACTTGAGGGATTCCTCGAGAAACATTTTGAAAGGATCTCTTATCCCATCATATTTCATTTCACCCACCATGAACAATTTCTTAGGCATGCGAGAGTAGTTTTCCTAAAGAGGAAGAAGATCGAGACTTAACTCTCTATACCTTGATCGCGTCGGGGACATGCACTAAAAAATGACAAGCAATAAACCACTCTGATACCAGTGATCCTCATTTATTAGAGGAATCAAATGAAAACAAAGAATAATAATATTAACACAAATGCACAGTGAATAATAATAGAGATACAATAAAAATAGAATTCTATTAAAATAAGAAATATGATGAAACTATAAAATGCAAACTGAAAACAAGCTTGCTAGAATGGTGGCAGCTTATCTCTGAGAAGAGATGTGATGGTTACACTCATTCGCAATAATATTAATACAATAAGGATATGAAGTAATTTTTACCATAAACATGAATTCCAAAACCCTAGATATCCAAAAACCTAACCCTAGGAGATCAAGCGCCAAAAGTCATGTGGGCCCCGTTGGGGTATGTTAGTACATCAACTTCCCGAGGTTGTAACTTTTGCATACAATCTTCGTTTACGATGCAGGATAGCTCGTTGGAAAGGTATTGATGAGGAGTTTCATTTAGG
>JASDQU010013167.1:140732-158600 GCA_032191745.1 Picea mariana
GACCCTCCTGTGGATTTGCTTCCCCCTACACCAGTCCTTGACCCTCTAAGAAACTCAGAAGGCAAGCCTCCTCCTCCTATTAAGCCTGGTAATGCTGGGTACCAGGCCACTGACTCTCTCAATGGCACATAGTTCAGAGAAAGCCTGGCCATCCTTCATGGTCTGGTCTTTGAGCTCCACCAGGGGATGGAGGACCTTTAGTTTCGCCTGCAAGCTACAGATGAAAAGGTGGTGGTCTTTCTTTATACTCTCTCCTCCATGCACGAGGATTTCTCCTCGGACCCAGCAGAAGCGACCTCAGTGGAGGAACCTAGTGCAGCTCCCGGCGAAGGAAATGACAAGGTGCTGCGCTCAACAGAGATTGGACTGGAGCGGGCTGGGCGTGAGATCAGTGATGTGGAGCTGGACTCGGCAAGGCGACCATCACAGGATGCTATGACAGATGCTGATAGAGCCATGAGCGACGTGAACGTAGAAATGCAGTGGGCAGACCAGGTGACGTATGTTGAGGAGGAGCCATGGACCGAGGACCTCCACACCACATGGCCAGGTTATATGTCGGGTGTCTAGGTCTATAGTGTTTTTTGAGGTCTTGTTAGCCTCTTTTAGTTTTAACTGATGAACAGTTTGTCTAAGACTATTTTTCTTAGTTTATCATACTACTTATCTAGTGACTCCTATGCTGGTTGGACTGGTTTCCCCTCTGTTGGGGTAGTCTAGCAAGTTCAGTATTGATATTTCTATATTTTGTCACTCCACTCTGGTTCTAGGAGGCTTTTAATATATGATACTTCTTACTTAAAAAAAAATAAAAAAATTAGCTTTAGTTTGTTTTATCAATACATCGTTAATTGTTATCATTTATATATTAATTTTTTCAATCTTTAAGAGTCTATTATCCCAAAAGTTCTTCTTGGACCATATGATGAATATATTTTGTTGAAACTATATGAGAAAACAATTTGCTCTTTGGATTTCTTTCTGTGTAGACTTTGCAATGTTTTTTCATTGTCACTTCATGTAATTTTTTGATGTAAAATGTTATCTGTGTCGAATTAGCTTTAATTAGTTCTGCACATAATATTTTATATAATGCTTTTCTTTATGTTGTTCATTATCTTTTGGTTTAGTTTATATCTGTGACTGATCATCTATTCAAGTATTTTGAATTTAGATCTTATCCTAGATAGTTGGTAAGACCATTCCTGAGAATTGGAATTTCTTTTATTTTCAGTTATTGGTCATTTCAAGGTCACAAGATATATAATTAGTTGTCTTTCTGTGATTATAAACTCACTCCAGACTATGAAACACTTCCTTGAATTTGTTCAGGAAGTATTATGCTTTCTTTTATCATATGTTTACACTTGACATAGGTTAAGAGGATCTCATAAAAATACAGAGAGATGAATTTAGCTTAGTATTGGTGATCAGTGAGAGGTTAGTAGGTAAATTCCTTTCTTTTATTCAAATTTGTTTATATATAAATGACATGATGATTATATTAATTAGCTTTGACTGTTTCTGTTTATTTGTTTCAATTGTATTTGTTTAGTATTTATTATTTTAAAATATTTAAACATTAAAAAAACAAAAAGATTTATGTTCTTACTTTATCTTATTTTGAAACATTATAATGAACATTCATTGTCACAAAATTTCAAGTAAACCTTGTAAACTATATATAGATTTCTTTAAATCATTTGTATATTCACGTTTCTTTTTAATAAACATTAGTAAGTAATATATCATTTGTTAGAATCATAGCTTTAGATTAGTTTATTTTTTTTACTGTTTTTAGGACTTTAGTTCGCTAACAAAGCCATTAAACCCGCCGGGTCAGATCATACCAAACGGATTGGGTTAATTAGACAACACCAGTTTGAATCTAACCTTACATTTGACGGTGTGTCATTTACGCCCGTCAACAAATGGCGCTAGAAGGAGAGATGAGGTAGTTTTAATGATTAAATGCTTTACCTCTCAGCTTGTCATAATTATAGATTTATAAGTTCTTCTTTTGTATCATCTTGAAATGCACTAGAAGGTAGGCCAAAGTGACAAGCTGGCCTTGTATGAGTCTTTGCTTTGAATTTGTTTAGTTTCCCATGGCTCCCCAAATCTCTGTGTTGGAACATGTTTTACACTTCTTATTACATTATATTACCAACACGACAGTCTCTCTCTTGTCTAAAATCACCTTTGATGGTGGGGGGAATGTATCTGGAAAATACCATCTTAACAAGTTTTGGTTTAAATGCATCATGCATGATATTTTCGATTTAAATGTTTTATGCAGATTGTTTGCTTTTACTTTTAGGGGTCGGATTAAAAATTGGTTTCAGTCTTTTTGAGCATATCATATTATTGATTGGTTTCAATTTGTAGAGGAATTTTTATATGCTTTTGAAATCTATGATTACAATCGAGTATGTGAAGAATTTTAGTCTCTACTAATCAATGATGATTCATCCCGAGAAGAATTTTCAATAAGAATCCATCATGTTCTCTGTAAATTTAATCTTGGTGACATGGAATTTGTACTAAATCTCCTCTCTGATGCTTGTGCCCCTTTCATTTAGTCATATTCAATTGCAAATGACGAATCAGTTACAAATCCTAACACCCAATTGCAAGATGAATTTTGTGTGCAATATGAGAGGAATCCATCAGAAAACATTGAACAATTAAGGGAGGTAAAATCTATTGAAAATGTTCTCACTGAAAATCAAATTGTGTTTTCCTCTGAACCCTTGCATATTCAATCATAAACTATCATGGAAGGAGATTTTATTATGGGTCTAGGTATATCTCCATATTTTTCTAACTCTTTCTCTAATCAATACTTAGATTCAATTATTGAAGAACACTCAGGTGATGAAAATGATCTTAAGCGTTCTAACATTCCAATGAAACAGATTAGAGATGTAGATCTACAATCGGAACAAGAAACCTTAAACATTCATCCACAAATCCTACCTTGTCCACATGAAATATTATATGTTTGTCATGAAAGCTTTGAATTGTCTATCACACAGGAGGCAAATTTAGATGATCATATTATGTTGAAGGATTTATCACCAAAAGAGAGTGAAAGTATTTCGAATACCATTGTTAATTATCAAAGCTCCAGAGAATATTTTCACGTGCTCATTTCTAATTCATTTTACTCTTTATATCCCAATCTCTTCTTAGATTCTAGTGTTCATGGTATTTTACCCACAGTATCGTACTCTTTTCCATCACAATCTAATCTTTTCGATATGTCAATATTTGGTGAAATTAATTTCAAACATAACATTTATGAAGTCGGATTCGATGCTCTTTCACTTTCATCACTATCATGGGAAAAATATATCTCGCAAGATGCTTATAGAGAATTTATTTTTGAAAAAGACAATGCATTTATTATGGAGATTGAAAATTCCATACTTCATATTCATTCATTGAGTAGATTAAACTCTCATGATTCTACTGCACATTTGGAACCAATTCATCTCATGAAAAGGAATTCTCAAACCAACAATTTGACTTCTATAATGAATCCTCGTACGATGTGTTTATCAATTGTATATCTAACTCATCAAATTGAGAGTTTGGATTTTGAGTTTCATGATAGGATTGAAGATTGGCTTCATAATTCATATCTAAAAAATCTTCAGAGTAATGGTAAAGTTGTGCTTACTTTGTCTCTTATTGAAAATCTAGGGTGTAAGCATGACGTGTTTTTTTCATATCCTCCATGCGAAGAAATTCGTGAACAGGTGGAGAATTGTCAAGAGAATGGAGAATTTCCATCTTGGTCGATGGTTTTGTCAGGTCCCCATAATTTTGGCAAGTTTTCTGAATCTAGTTACATTCTTCCATGCTTTTGTGATTCGTATCATGACATAATTGCATATTGGCTGGAGATTTTCATATATTAAAAATATTCAACTGAATGGTAAGGATGTACTTACTTTATTTCTAAATGAAAAACATAAGGGTAGAGGTAAGTATGATGTATTTATTTTTATTTCTAAAACATTTCAATCCATCTTACTAATTGGAAATTTCTTTGTATTTGCAGGATTGGAGTTATTCATGTAGTTGCACTAGAAATATGATTTTACTTAGCATTTTGATCTATTTAGTACTTTAGAGTAGGTTTCCTATAGTTTTATTTCTTAGTGTTTCTCTTTGTAATAATGCAGTTATGAAGACAAGTGGGTACACCAAGAGAACCATGATATAAATGTTGTCACGAAAGTCCACTTTAATCATTTTCTCTTTTCTTTTTGATTGAATATTTCTTTTCAAAAACACATTATCATCAAGGAAATTTTAAAATGGAAAGTAAACAAATAAGTAAATTTGAACTATCAATTCACCCCAATTCACCCTTAAACCAAGGTGCCACGAGGAGGACTGCACTCATATTAGTAAAGATTTTTCTATTTTCTTTTAGTCTCTTTTATTTTTAATAATAATGCTTGGTTAAAGTAACATCTTATGCATCACTATATTAAGAAAAGAACTTGATCACACATGAGATTTTATATGATTTAGTTCTTCCTTTATTTTACAGTGGGATGCTAGTAGATCCCAAAGCTTGGGTTTATCTTTGGCCAAAATTGTTTCTGAAAGTGTGTTTTTGCTATTTTGATTTTTTTTGTTTTGATATACTTCTGATTTTGAATCCCATTAATAAATTTGATTTAGTTTCTTGTGTGTGTGTGTGTGTGTGTGTGTGTGTGTTTCTTTGATATAAATTTCTTCTTGTTTGTCTTTTTGAATAATTATATTTTTTATTAAAGAGTGATTGTCGAAGGAAGCATTCATTTCAAGACCTATGTTTTTGAAAGCAATTTGAAATAGTTCAAACAGTTTTTGATGTTAAGGTTCACCATAGATAATTGATTTGTAAGTTAGTTGAGTACTATGAAATCCTAAACGGTCTTTGTCAGAGTATTACCCCTAAAATGTGTCGATATCTTTTGGAATTACGATTATCCTTAGACGTTTTACACCGTCTGTGTTCTTAAAAGATCAATTTTAAGTGCTTCCCCATTCTCTAGATGATTTCTTAACTGAAATCTAAAATCTCTAAACCATGATAAAACTTCCAGTTTTGAAAGAAAATAAAAATAAAAATGATCAATTGTTTACCTGTATTGCATCTTTTCTATGACATTTGTTCACATTTGATCAAATTTGAATGGGGGAGAGACGAACATAAAAATCTTAATTTAAACGAAAATTTTAATTTTTATCAACTTTTACTTTCGTTTAAATTATGATTATGTTTTCTCCTTTTTCTCATTAACAATCATTTTTACAAAATCATTTGGTAGGTTTAATTAATTAAATTATTTTTATAGTTTGCAGCTCATTACAAAATAAAAATAAAAATTATTTGTTTGATTTTGTGAAAACCCAAAATTAATATTTTTCTCCTCTCCATCAACTTGAAGCTTCTAGAATTTTAAGATCATATTTGAAAGTTAAATATAAACAATGTTTGTTTTGGACTTATAGTTAGTTTAAATTCATTTATCTATTTTGTTTTATTCACAATTTTTAGGTTATTAATTTAGGTTTCTATTAACTAAATACGCTCAAGATGATTGATCCAAAAATAATATTGGATTGCTGAAAATAAATTTATGAGCAACAACAGATAAAATTTGGAAATGCATCAAGAAAAGACAGACGATTTTACAGGACTGATTGCAGCCAAACCGTGAGGTTGGTTTGAGTTTGAGGTTGGTTGAAACTATATGAGAAAACATTTTACTCTTTGGCTTTCATCCTATATAGACTTTACAATGTTTTTTCATTGTCTTCTCATGTAACTTCTTGATGTGAAATGTTATTTGTGTTGAATTAGCTTTAGTTAGTTCTGCACATAATATTTTATATCATGCTTTTCTTTATGTTGTTCATTATCTTTTGGTTTACTTTATATCTGTGACTGATCATCTATTCAATTATTTTTAGTTTACATCTGATGCTAGATAGTTGGTAACACCATTCCTGAGAATTGGAATTTTTTTCATTTTCAGTTATTGGACATTTCAAGGTCACAAGATATATAATTATTTGTCTTTCTGTCATTATAAACTCGCTCCAGAATATGAAACACTTCCCTGAATTTATTTCGGAAGTATTATGTTTGCTTTTATCATAGGTTTACACTTGACACAGGTTAAGAGGAGCTCATACAAATATAGAGAGATGAATTTAGCTTGGTATTGTTGATCAGGGAGAGGTTAATAGGTGCATTGTTTTCTTTTATTCAAATTTGTTTATATATGAATGAGATGATGATTGCATTAATTATCTTTGACTTTTTCTCTATCATTGTTTCAATTGTATTTGCTTAGTATTTATTGGTTTAAATTTTTTAAACATTTAAAAAACAAAAAATATTTATGTTCTTAGTTTATCTTATTTTAAACATTATAATGAACATTCATTTTCGCAAAATTTCAAGTAAACCTTGTAAACTGTATATACATTGTTTAGAATTATTTGTATATTCACGTTTATTTTTAATAAACATTAGTTAGTAATATATCATTTGTTAGAATCATAGCTTTAGATTAATTTATTTGTTTTCTGTTTTTAGGACTTTAGTTGGCTAACGAAGCCATTAAAACCATCGAGTTAGATCATACCAAACAGCTTGGGTTAATTAGACAACCCTGGTTCAGATCTAACCTTCCAGTTGACGGTGTGTCATTTACGCCTGTCAACAAATGGCGCTAGAAGGAGGGCCGAGGTAATTTTAATGATTAAATTTTTTACCTCTCAGCTTGTCATAATTCCATATTTATAAATTCTTCTTTTGTGTCATATTGAAATGCACTAGAAGGTAGGCTAGATTCACAAGCTGGACTTGTAGGAGTCATTGTTTCGAATTTATTTAATTTCCCATGGATCCCAAAATCACTGTGTTGGAACATGATTTCCACTTATCATTACCTTATATTCCCAACAAGACAGCCTCTCTCTTGTCCAAACTCACCTTTGATGGTGGGGGAAATGTATCTGCAAAATACCATCTTAACAAGTTTTGGTTTAAATGCATCAAGTATGATATTTTTGATTTAAATGTTTTATGCAGATTGTTCGCTTTTACTTTTAGGGTTCAGATTAAAATTTTCTTTTATTCTTTTCCAGCATATCATTTTATTGATCAGCTTCAATTTGTAGAGGAATTTTTAGATGTTTTTGAAATCTATGATTACAATCGAGTATGTGAAGAATTTCAGGCTCTACTAATCAATGATTATTCATCTCCATAAGTCTTTTCAACAAGAATCCATCATGTTCTCTGTAAATTTAATCTTGATTACATGTCATTTGTACTAAATATCCTCTCTGATGCTTGTGCTCCTTTCATCCAGTCATATTCAATCGCGAATGATGAATCAATTACAAATCCTGACACCCAACTACAAGATGAATTTTGTTTGCAAGATGAGAGGAATCCATTAGAAAACATTGAACAAGAAAGGGAGCTAGAATCTATTGAAAATGTTCTCACTGACAATCAAATTGTTTTTTCCTCTAAACCCTTGTATCTTCAATCCTCAACTATCGTGGAAGGAAATTTTATTGTGGTTCTAGGTATATTTTCATATTTTTCTAACTCTCTCTCTAATCAGTGCTTAGATTAAATTATTGAAGAACACTTAGGTGATGAAAATGATCTTAAGTGTTCTAACATTCCAATGAAACATATTAGAGATGTAGATCTACAACTGGAAGAAGAAACCTTAAACCTTCATCCACAAATCATACCTTATCCACATGAAATCTTAGATGTTTGTCATGAAAGTTTTGAATTGTCTATCATACATGAGGAAAATTTAGATGATCGTATTATGTTGAAGGATTTATCACCAAAAGAGAGTGAAAGTATTAAGGCAAGTGAATATGAATGTCTTGAGAATACCATTTTTAATTATCATAGCTCAAGAGAATCTTTTCACGTGCTCATTTATAATTCATTTTACTCTTTATATCCCGATCTCTTCATAGATTATGGTGTGCATGGTATTTTACCCACGGTATCGTACTATTTTTCATCATAATCTAATCCTTTCGATATGTCAATATTTGGTGAAACTAATTTCAAACATAACATTTATGAAGTCGGATTTTACGCTCTTTCACTTTCATCAATCGTATGGGAAAAAGATTTGTCGCAAGATGATTCTACGCAATTTATTTTTGAAAAAGAAATTGCATTTATTATGGAGATCAAAGATTCCATACTTCATATTCATTCATTGATTAGATTAAACTCTTATGATTCTACTGCACATTTGGAACCAATTCATCTCATGAAAATGAATGCTCAAACCAACAATTTGATTTCTATAATGAATCCTCGAACGATCTGTTTATCAATTGTAGATCTAAATTATCAAAGTGATAGTTTGGATTCTAAGTTTCATGATAGGATTGAATATTGGCTTCATAATTCATATCTAAAAAATCTTCAGAGTAATGGTAAAGTCATGCTTACTTTGTTTCTTATTGAAAATCTAGGGGGTAAGCATGATGTGTTTTTTTCATATCCTCCATGCGAAGAAATTCGTGAATAGGTGGAGAATTGTCAAGAGAATGGGGAATTTCCATCTTGGCTGATGGTTATGTTAGGTCCCCATAATTTTGGCAAGTTTTATGAATCTAGTTACATTCTTCCATGCTTTTGGATTCTGTATCATGACAGAATTGCATATTGGCTGGAGGGTTCATATATTAAAAATTTTCGACAGAATGGTAGGGATATACTTACGTTGTTTATGAATGAAGAACATAAAGGTAAATGTAAGTATGATGTATTTATTTTTATTTCTGAAACACTTCAATCCATCTTACTAATTGGAAATTTCTCTGTCTTTGTAGGATTGGAGTTACTCCTATAGCTGCACTGGAAATACGATTTTACTTAGAATTTTGATCTATTTAGTACTTTAGAGTAGGTTTCCTTTAGTTTTATTTCTCAGTTTTTATCTTTGTAATAATGAAGTTATAAACACAAGTGGCTACACCGGAGAACCATAATTTGAATGTTGTCAGGGAAGTCTGCTTTAATCCTTTTCTCTTTTTTTTTCGTTGAATATTTCTTTTCAAAAATGCATTATCATCATGGAAATTTTAAAATGGAAAGTAAAGAGATAAGTAAATTTGAACTATCAATTCACCCCAATTCAACCTTGACCCAAGGTGCCACGAGCAAGACTGCACTCATATTAGTAAGGATTTTTCTATTTTCTTTTAGTCTCTTTTATTTTTAATAATAATGCTTGGTCAAAGTAACATCTTATGCATCACTATATTAAGAAAAGAACTTTCTTGCACATGAGATTTTATATGATTTAGTTCTTCCTTTATTTTACTGTTGGATGCTAGTAGATCCCAAAGCTCGTGTTTATCTTTGGCCAAAATTGTTTCTCAAAGTGTGTTTTTGCTATTTCGATTTTGTTTGTTTTGATATACTTCTGATTTTGAATCCATTAATAAAATCCGATTCAGTTTGTTATG
Source organism: Picea mariana (assembly GCA_032191745.1). Classification (NCBI taxonomy): domain Eukaryota; kingdom Viridiplantae; phylum Streptophyta; class Pinopsida; order Pinales; family Pinaceae; genus Picea; species Picea mariana. The sequence continues at coordinate 150,273 of JASDQU010013167.1, forward strand.
AGTTTGTTTTTTTTTTACTTTATTTTATTGAACTTTCTTCTTGTTTGTCTTTTTGAATAATTATATTTCTAATAAAAGAGAGATTTTCGAAGGAAGCATTCATTTCAATACTTATGTTTTTGAAAGTAATTTGAAACAGTTCAAACAGTTTATGATGTTAAGTTTCAGCTCAAATAATTGATTTGTAAGTCAGTTGAGTACTATGAAATCCTAAATGGTCTTTGTCAGAGTATTACCCCTGAAATGTGTCGAGATATTTGGGGATTACGACTATCCTTAGACTTTTTACACCATCCCTGATCTTAAAAGATCAATTTTAAGTGCTTCCCCATTCTCTAGATGATTTCTTAACCAAAATATAAAATCTCTAAACCATGATAAAACCATGATAAAACTTCTAGTTTTGAAAGAAAACAAAAATGATCGACTATTCATCTATATTGCAATAAACCTATATTATCACCCTACTCTCTTTTTCATCAATAAATATATAATTGTATTATTATTTAAAAGTGGCATAAGAGGGTTGAAAGAACTTATGTGTGGTAAGTGTGTGTAAACTTGCCAGGGTACTGAACAGGCTCATTGGTAGCGGGTATATGCACACATGATACCAAGATAACTTTGTCAGGGTACTGAACAGGCCTGCTGGAAACGAAGCAATGTCGGGTCGAGCGGTAGCAGTTATATGATTTTAAATTAACTTTTAAGGAAGTATACATCATGTGTATACAACTTTTGGATGGGATTAAAGAATTTGAGTGGGTTAAATGACATCCCTGTCAAGGCTATGGATTCCTGTTGGCAGTAGTGGCTCTATCAATGGTATTAAAGTCATTTTATAAACATCATGACTCTTTGATTAAAACACAAATTCAGGTTATAATCCTTTATAAAAGAATTATTTTCTTCTTTTCTGATATTTTTCTATAAATCCGAGCTAATCTTAATATTGTGTAATATTAAAGAGGATTTGTTTCAAAGAATCTTAAAATTATATCCAAGTCTTACTCTTCTTCCCTAACATGAAAGTTTAATAGGTCAGAGATAACTGCTTCGCCCAGTGATTCGCCATTTTTTGGGCCCAAACAACCCCTTTCTTTTTCTTTAATCAAAATCTAGGGTCCCTCGAAATTTTACTTGGATTCTTCATTTGTTTCCCTTTGACTTGAATCAATTGGTATTAGTTTTCTTTGTTTCGAGGTTGGTTTGAGTTTATATTCTTTTCTTTTGTTTGGTTTGAATTTCATGAAACTTAAATGCCATTTCATTTTGATTTCTACAATGTTTTAATGTTGATGGATGAGCTTCATAATTTGGGAATTTTTTTTACGACACATCTTTTCTATGACATTTGTTCACATTTGATCAAATTTGAATGAGGGAGAGACGAACATAGAAATCTTAATTTAAATGAAAACGTTATTTTTTATCAACTTTTATTTTCGTTTAAATTATGATTATGTTTTCGCCTTTTGCTCATTAACAATCATTTTCAAAAAATCATTTGGTAGGTTTAATTATTTAAATTATTTTGATAGTTTGCATCTCATTTCAAAATAAAAATAAAATAATAATAAAAAAAAATTATTTGTTTGATTTTGTGAAAATCCAAAATTAATATTTTTCTCCTCTCCATCAACTTGAAGCTTCTATAATTTTAAGATCATATTTAAAAGGAAAATATAAACAATGTTTGTTTAGGACTTATAGTTAGTGTAAATTCATTTTTTATTTTGTTTTATTCACATTTTTTAGGTTATTAATTTAGGTTTCTTTTTGTTTCACAGGTTTCTATTATCAGTTATTTGGTATGGATCCGATCATGGCTTGATTTTATTATCTAAATATGTTCAAGATGATTGATCCAAATATAATATTGGATTGTTCCAAATAAGTTTATGAGCAACAACAGATAAAATTTGGAAATGCGTCAAGAACATATATACAATTTTGAGGGACTGATTGCTGCCATACCGTGAGGAATATTAAGAAACGGTTGAAAACCCATCTCCAGAATGGACCCATTTAACTTACAATTGAGAATTTTCCCAAACAAATTCACGATTTGAGAGATATTTGTGTCTCTTTATGAGGCTAATTTCACGTGGCGAAAATTATTAGTGACGTCCGTACTGTTCATTCATTGTATAAATATATGAGAAAATTCAGAGCCATGGAGAGATCCAAGAAATTGAGAGGAGGATTTTTATCCTTTCTCTTCTATATATTATTTCTTTTGTAAACTTTTTTTCTTTTCAAATGGAGTAATGGACGGCTGGAATCTTTGAGAGAATGGACAAGTATTTTCAAAGAAGAATATGGAATTCCAGGTTGCTTAATGGCTTTTGTCCTGTGAGTAAAATGGTTTTGTTTTCATTATAATATCTTCATATTCTTTTAATAATTGATTATGCATTGATTTAGATTAGCTTTAGTCTATTTTATCAATACGTCGTTATTTGCTATCATTTATATATTAATTTTTTCAATCTTTAAGAGTCTATTATCCCAAAAGTTCTTCCTGGACCATATGATGAACATATTTTGTTGAAACTTATGAGAAAACAATGTATTCTTTGGATTTCGTCCTATGTAGACTTTGCAGTGTTTTTTCATTGTCTTCTCATGTAATTCCTTGATGTGAAATGTTATCTGTGTTGAATTAGATTTAGTGAGTTCTGCACATAATATTTTATATCATGCTTTTCTTTATGTTGTTCATTATCTTTTGGTTTAGTTTATATCTGTGATTGTTCATTTATTCAAGTATTTTGAGTTTACATCTGATACTAGATAGTTGGTAACACCATTCCTGAGAATTGTAATTTCTTTCATTTTAAGTTATTGGACATTTCAAGGTCACAAGATATATAATTATTTGTCTTTCTGTCATTATAAACTCGCTCTAGAATATGAAACACTTCCTTGAATTTATTCAAAAAATATTATGCTTACTTTTGTCATAGGTTTACACTTGACACAGGTTAAGAGTAGCTCATACAAATACAGAGAGATGAATTTAGCTTAGTACTTCTGATTAGTGAGAGGTTAGTAGGTGCATTGCTTTCTTTTATTCAAATATGTTTATATATGAATGAGACATTGATTGCATTAATTAGCTTTGATTGTTTATGTTTTATTGTTTCAATTGTATTTGCTTAGTATTTATTAGTTTAAAATCTTTAAACATTAAAAAAACAAAAATATTTATGTTCTTACTTTATCTTATTTTGAAAAATTATAATGAACATTCATTTTAACAAAATTTCAAGTAAACCTTGTAAACTGTGTATAGATTGTTTAGAATCATTTGTATATTCACGTTTCTTTTTAATAAACATTAGTAAATAATATATCATTTGTTAGAATCATAGTTTTATATTAGTTTATTTCTTTTACTGTTTTTAGGACTTTAGTTGGCTAATGGAGCCATTAAACCCGTCGGGTCAGATCATACCAAACAACTTGGGTTAATTAGACATCCCTGGTTCGGATCTAACCTTCCAGTTGATGATGTGTCATTTACACTCGTCAATAAGGCAGTGGATTTGGTGAGCTTGGTATCCAACAGTCACCAGAGGCTCGACCATAATGAGATAAGGAATCGACTATCGCGGTCTAATATAATGGTTTGTGGGATCCCAGAATGTACCCATACTCATTCAAAGAAGAGCTTGAAAGTGGCTTGTATTGTGATGTTCCTCTTTCAAGAGGCTAGAATCATCATCTTGGAAAAGTGATCAACAACCACAAAAACACAGTCATTTCCCCTCTTGGTGGATAGGAGGCCCAACATGTAGTCCATTGATATGGATTCCCATGCCCTGTTAGGAGTAGGTAGAGGGGTGTATAGGCCATGTTTCTTAGTGGTCGGTTTGGCAATAGTGTAGGTGGTATAGGACCTGATATACGTGTCGGCGTCCTGTCAAAGTTTTGGCCAGTAGAAATGTTTCTACAACACTGCCACTGTCTTTTCGACACCAAAGTGTCATACCACCCGACTGTAGTGAGCTTTCCAAATCAGCTTTGCATGCTTTCTTGATGGAACTCATAGATAGCCCAGATGACACAACAACCCATCCTAAAGATGGAAATTAGTGACCATTTAGTTGGCTCCCAACATTTGGTAGGTGGTGGAGAAGTTAGGGTCTATCTCGTAGAGGTGGGGCCATCCAGAAGTATCGTGGCCACAAGAGTCTAGCACCGTGGTGAGTGCCACAACTGGAGGTCGGTTGAGGAAGTCAAAAACTCAGTTGGTACTTCCTGTTTTATACTTGATGTTGAGGTGGAACTATTGTAAGTATGTTGACCACTTCTAATGGCGGTCATTCTGAAATTTTCCTTGGGTCTGTATGAACTGTAGTGGCTTGTGATCAGTGTGGATGATTGTCTCCTTCCCAAAAATGTAATGTCTCCACTGGTGGCACGCTTTCACAATGGAGTACATTTATTTGTCATAAGTAGGGTAATTATGGACAAGATTTGATAGTGTCTCACTGTGATATGCCACGAGGTGGCTGAATTGAGTGACACCCACAACATAGTCTGAAGCATATGCCTCGATCTCAAAGAGATGTTGCAGGTCTGGTAATGAAAGTATTGGGGATGAGAAAAAACACTTCTTCAAGTCATCGAAGGCTTGTTGTTGGGACAGAACCCACACAAATGTTTCCTTACTTCCACCCCTGGTTACTTGGCTGAGGGACCATGCGACATGAGAGAATCCCAACACGAACCTACAATAGAAATTGGTGAGGCCCAAGAAGCTCCAAAGTTCAGTGAGTGTGGTTGGGGTTGACCAATCACAGATAACCTAGATCTTGGTTGGATCCACATGCACACCATGTTGATCAACGATGTAGCCTAAGTAATGGACCATGTCCATGTCGAAGGAGCATTTTTCAAGTTTGCATATAGTTTGTGTTGTCGCAAGGTGTGCAGAACCTGCTGAATATGCTGCAAGTGTTCCACCCAAGTCTTGTTGTATATGAGGATTTCATCCATATATACCACTACAAAAGTATTGGCTAAAGGTTGTAGAATATTGTCCATCATCCTCATAAAATTTGTTGGAGCATTTGTCAAACCAAAGGGCCTAATCGACCATTCAAAAAGACCTTCTTTTGACTTGAAGGTAGTCTTCCATACATCTATCTATTCTATTGGGACATGGTGGTATCCAAGCTGCATATCAATATTACTGAAGTATTTAGCCCCTATGAGATGATCAAGGAGGTCATCGATTTGTGGAATCAAGTACCGGTTTTGGACTGTGATTTTATTCAAAGCCCTGTAATCAATGAAGAGTCATCAAGGCCCATCTTTATTCTGCACCAGCACAATTAGGCTCCCACAAGGTGATGAGGTGGGACAGATGTGCCCCTTGTGGAGAAGTTCTTGGATCTTCCTCTTGATCTCCTCGTTTTCTAACAGAGAACGATGATAGACTAGCCCATTGGGTAGTGGTGTGCCTGGGGTCAAATCGATGGGATGCTTGACCTGGCAGTGCAAAGGGACCATGGTAGGAGGGGAGAATATATCTGAGTATTTTTTCACAACCTTATCCACTTGATTCTATTGTGTGGAGAGATCGGTCACAGAGGCCCTAGATGTGGTTATGATCTTTATTTCACTCTTAGAGCGAATCATGAAGAAGAAAAATTTCCCAGTCTGAGAGATGACCTTTCTGCATTTCTTGGAAGAGATCAAAGAAATAGAACTAGGAGGGACTACCTTGGGTAACCTGTACAATTTCTTGTTCAAATTAATAATAACACTACAAGGCCTAGACTCATATACAACATGACATTTCCATAAATAAGGTTGGCCCAAAATAAAATTACAAACTTAGAGAGGAGAAACATCACATAATACCTCGTCTTTGAAGGGCTTGATGATGTACGATAGTCGACACTATTGGCTGATGTGGAGATCACTTCTTTGGCAGAGCCATCCAATGGTGTAGGGTTGTGGGTGTGACATTTTCGGCAGGGAAAATCGCTTGACGACCTATGCTGAGATGAAGTTCGTTTGGCTACCGCTGTCAATGATGAAGTGCAGCAAGGTGCCTTTTACCCACACCTGTTAATGGAAGAGGTGCTCTCCTTCTTTTGGCTCTTCTAGTTCATGAGGCTAGAGTTGGTGGTAGCAAAGGTGGCACTGGGTTCCACATCAATGATCCGTCTTCCTCTTTATGGTTCTAACTCAGAGTTAGAAACCACATCTGATTCAGAGGCTTTCACTTCGGCCATCATCGACTTCTTTGAGTGGTAGTCAGTAGTGTTATCCCAAGGTCTCTTATTGAAGTCGCACCACTTCCTGGTATCTTTCTTTGTCTTTATAGTGTCCTTCTTTTATGGCTTCGACTGGTTGTCCTAATACTATTCGTATTTTCTCTGTCCTTTATTTTGTAGGTTGGGGCCACCCTTACCTGGATTTTTCTATGCGGGTTTCCCAAGCCCAAATTGACGCGTCTTTTTTTTTAGTTTCTACTCAATTTTGACGGCATATCAATAGGCCGCGCCCAAGGACGAGATGTCTAGAAATTACATTTCGGTTTGGATGTATCTATGTAGAGAACTGATATACTTAAGCACCAGATGTCTCTCTGAATCTTTGATACCCATATTGGTGTGCAAGGTATGGAAGATATTTGTGAACTCTAGCACTGCTTGGTCTCTTTCTTGCCGCAGTGTGGTCCATTTGGTATACGAGTCATCATAACTTCCAATAGGGTAGTATTGTTCCTTAATAGCATCCCTGAAGGATTCCCAAGTGGTCATGATTGTAAATAATGAGGGTTCCTCTATTTCCTTTTGCTCACAGAAAGTTTCCGACCAATCTTTGAAATGGGGAACAAATTTGAGGGGCACAAAAGTAATATTTTCTCTATTCGAAAAGTTATGGACAAACAAATACCCTTCTAGTAGATTAAACCACTTTTCTACAAAATTTGCATCTATCTTACCTTCAAATATAGGAATATCAAAGTTTATTTGTATCTTGAAGGGGGCGGCGCCTCCACTCAAGGAAGATGTGTCGCCTGTTGATAGTTGCCGAAGGATTTGCGTGAAACTATCCATCATCTCTTTCCTCTGTTGCGTGAGGGCTTCCTCAAGCAACATTTTGAAAGGATCTCTTGTACAATCATCTTTATTTTTTCCTACCATGAGATTTCGCTTCAGCGTGCAAGCGCTTTTATCCTCAAGAGAAACAAGCTCGAGACCCAATTCATTGTACCTTGACCTCGTTGGGGACATGCATAAAGACGACAAGGAGCAGACTACTCTGATACCACTGATCTGGATTTTATGAGAAGAACGAAATGAATATAGATTATTAAAATATGCTTAACACAAAATAACAGAGATACAGTAAAACTGGTTTTCAATTCAATAAGGAAATAAGATGAAACTGTAAAATGCAGTGGAAAACAAGCTTGCTGGAATGGTGGAGGATTATCTATGAGAAGAGATGTGATGGTTGCACTCATTCACAAGAATATGGTTACAATGAGGCTCTGAAGGACTTTTAAAATAAACATGAATGTCAAAAACCCTAGACATCCAAAAACTTAACCCTAGGAGATGAAGCGCCAAAAGTCACATGGGCCCCGTTTGGGTAAGTTAGTACATCAACTTCTCAGGGTCCTAACGTTTTCATGTCATCTTCATTTTAGGTGCACGATAGCCCATTGGAAAGGTCTAACCAAGAAGAACAATTTTCGACTAGCCCAGGTCAATGCCTCTAGTAGTCACCCAGGCCCTAAATCCCCAAAAAACGTCGTTTAGGGCCTCAAAACGGCCCTGAAAGTTTGGAACCCGAAAACTGCCAAGTTGGAAAACTCTCTTTCGAGGGAGTGGAATAGGTGGGTGGCCACCGATATCGACCTGGATCACCTTGTGAGAACTACGTCTTCCACGGTTTTCTTCTTTAGTTTGTATAGCTTCTCTAGAGTGAAGTAGAAGGATCTATACACATGTTCTTCACTATGGATCCCGGTGGACTCTCATTGTGGAGCTCGATGGAATCTCTGGAGATTTATGTAAATACCTATATAACAAAGAAAGTGTAATTACATCGACTAAGAGCCACCATAGGCATGTTCATATAATTCCTTGAATTTCACGGATGAGGAAGGCTTGACCCTATCGGGGAAGGTCAGAGAAGGTAAGTCTTAGGTTCCTCGAAGGAGCGAAGTGAGTTGATCTCGCCTCCAACATGCTTGGGTTCGTGAGGCTAAATATCACTCACTTCTCTGAGATATATATGTGTGTGTGTGTGTGTGTGTGTGTGTGTGTGTGTGTGTGTGTGTGTGTGTGTGTG